>CAFUXE010000439.1:622965-653961 GCA_903364295.1 Serranus cabrilla | reverse complement strand
CCTAAAATACAGATATCACAGTTGGGCCCCATGAGTTTTTGAAAAATGAGCATATTACTTCCTACATCTCCCTTTCCTTATTTTTTGTCACAATAAATATTTCCATTTATATGCAAATTATTATCTACTGACCAAGAATGGATAAAAACTCGTCTTGTTTTCATTGTGATGTGCAGAGCATGTGAGTGTGAAGGCGGGAAGTGTCGGGAGCTGGGAGAGCAGAGAGAGCAGCTCCTCATTTAAAGAGTAAATAATCTCCCATTGCATTCTATTATTTATACCCCTGGCTTGAAAGGGACTGTATTAACTTATAAGTTATAAGTAGTTAGAAGTTACTTACTTTAAACTGGGGGGGAGTAGAGAGCCGACGCTCTGCTTAGCTGACTTCCCCCCAAATTGCTGACATAATTACATGAATGTAATTTTTTATGACTCACAGAAAATCTTGGCATTTTCACTGAAGCAGATAATTAGACTTGGAATAAAGCAGGGGCGGAATAATTAATACATCAAAACTAGATGAACTTTTTCTAATTATTTTTATTTAATCTCCATTCTAATTATTGTTCTAGTCGGCTGAGCGAGATTGCCTTTCTCATTCAGGGTGTGAAATGCACCCGTAGCGCTCAATCCTCACCCAGTGAAATATCAACTAAGCGTGGAGACGGGAAATCACAGGGTGCTCACCACTCTCTTCCCCCTCTCTCCTCCTCTCTGATTGAACTGTAATTTAAATTTCTCCATTGCCAACAAACAATTTACATACACCTGCCAGACTCTTATTTATTTATTTCCCCTGACTTCCTCCTCCCCCTCACCGCCGCCACCTCCATCCTCTACGTCTCCAAATGTATGGCAATCAATATTTCTCCGGCTTTAAATGAGTTTGTTAATTAGCCTAATGTGGTTTGGATAGAGGTTGTGTTTCCGTCCCTATCTCTGCATTCAGGAGGAACATTTGCTTAAAATAACCAGAGGAAATAAAGTGTGTGTATCTGTGGAAAGAGTTGCTGACCACAGAGTAAATTTTCCCACTTATCTCTGGTGTCACTCTACCAAGAACCTGCCTCTGAAAAGGAATAGTACATCTGATAAGAGCGCAGTTTAATGCTGATGTAAACATAATTAACACTCTGACACACACGCGCGCTCTTTGGGCACACACTCGTAGGTAGATGCACAAACAGAAATGCAGATTAGGTGGAGGATAAATGAAACAAAAAGTAAGAAAATCTAAGCACTTACATGTGAACAAGCCTCCATTCTTTGCGCTCTTTGGGGAAAATAAATGAAATATTAGCCTTCATACGTCAATATTAATTTTAAAAAAGCCTTTGCATACAAGAGTTCTCCACATAATAACTCACCAGAAGTTATTAAGACACCTCATTGAATGTAGGCCTATTCATGCAAGCTGTTTCACATTCTCTTTATATGTGTGCAGACATTTAGCACTGGATGAATCTGATGCTCAGATTGCATAAAGAGACACAGAGAAAAGGGGGCGGGGGGGTTAGGGGGGAGATTAGGAACTAATGCAAGTCAGCTAAATAAAATATTACAAAAAAACATTCATCACAAGCATGAAATTAAAATAATTCTTGCTCTCCCTCTATATCCACATTTCTTATTACAGTCTGTGTATTCACTAGATTAAAATTGCCGCTTGATTAATACACAAAACAAGATCAGATTTAATTAACATCAGATTTAATTGAGGCCCTACAATTCTTTTTCCACACTCGCAGTTCAGATAGAGCCGATCGCAAGCTTCCATAATTAAACAAATGTAAATCTACCAGTGCCTTTCAAAAAACAGATTGATGTGCATCCCATGCAGGCAAATCTCCCCATTTAAAACAAATATATTGAAGTTATTATTATTCCTTTATATAGATTACAATTTTAACAGAGAAATAATTTGGGAATGATTTAATTAAAGAGATAATAATGTTTGAATAAAGAACAGAAATTCCTCTATATTTTGACCCTGTTTGAATAGATTTGACGACTGGGTGTGTGTTTAATTTGCTTGATTCTTCCAACATCTATTTGTGAATATCCAGACAAACCTTAATCTAGATTAGCAGCCATCAGAAAAGAGCTCATATCCTGTTTAATGAAATCATATTTGCTCACACGCAGCCCTGAAAGCCTCTTAAAACTGCTCTATTTACATGGCTTCACATAGAGACGCTGCAACACCACTTTTACACTTGAAAATTCACTGTAATTTTCATCAGGCGCATCAAGGCGGCAGCTTTTTGAGCTACTGGGTTTCACTTGTGTCAGATAGAGGGTGTCAGTCTTGTTTTATTTTGTCATTTCAGTGATGTGAGGCCCAGTTTCTTATTTCTTGTTTGCGAGAGTTGATATTCTGCTTGCGTTTAGTTGTGGTATCATGATCAAACCAGATAGCATTCTGTTATCGCTGTGTTGTATTATTTCTATGGGCCAATATTTTTGGTATTATCAATGTAATCTGGAGTATCTGCTAGGTGTGTGTGTGTGTAGAGAGATGTGTGTGTGTTTACCCCTGTTCTGCTTGGTGGGACTCCATGTTCAATGCAGGACGGAGGGAACCCGAGCTGCAGGTCTCTAATAAGTACGTAGTGCCACCATGTGGCAGCTGGAGGAGCTGCGAGTGTTTGAAAACAGGAACCTGCATGTTTGAATCTCTGCAGGTCTGGTTTGTTTGCGTGTTTGTTGCTGAGCTGTACGTGTCGTTCTGTGTGTTTCGTGGTGAGCGGGACGGGTCACATGAAGGAATGTGAGATGTTGCACTTGGCAGACAAAACATTTTTTCCTTTTTATTATCCCCTTGATGTGAAGAAGACCTGAGAGGATGTGGGCTGAGATCTTCTGCTTAGATGAAAGATGGCGTTCAGATGGACTACGTGCACCTACATGGGTTTTTAAAAAGCTTCTTAAAATATATAAATAAACACGTTTTTGCGCAATGTCGAGTTTAATGCTTAGATGTGGAACTAAGGTTAAAGATGCAGGTAATGCAGATTGTTTTAAGGCTTTTCTCTCAACTTTGTGTGTGTGTGTGTGTGCGTCCTGGCGGGGCGAGCTGCCTCCTGGCGCCATGGGGATGAAGGCTTCACGCTTGGGCTGAGATTACCTGTGCGGGCGCCCTGTGTGGCTTGTTTATGAATCAGCTTTTTTGTTCTGATTTTCCCCTCTACTTGTGTCTTTTTAGTACAGGTCCCTTCACCCGGGGAGTGAGGGAAGGAAGGAGGGAGGGCGGGCGTCGGCCAGCCACACCTCGCCGTGAACCCCTCACCTGGACGTGACCCACGGGGTGTTTATAACCCTGGTTTATCTCCATGGCGATAAAGCCTCGTGCTGCGGCTGTGGAATGAAAACAGGTCGGCGGGGCCAGACAGACAGGAGTCGAGGACGTAACGTAACACACACCGCCCCGAACAGATGAGTGGCCCGAGCCAGTGACCTGCATGATCGCCTACAGAATCTGTGAATTAAAGGAAAAATCCCCCCAAACGTCCTGTCACACTGTTGCATTTCACTCACATGTAAGTTTATTGGAAGAGTTTTAGATTTCTGATAAACTGTTGACCCTGTTTGCTCTGAAGAAGCATCAACTTTATTTTGTGTTTTTCTTAAATCGCCTTCGACAGACTCCAGAAAATGAGTCTGGCAAGCTTTGCTCAATGCTTAAAAATCTTTCAAAATAAAGTTTTTCTTTTTAAAAAACCTATTAAAATCAGTCAAGTCTTTGTCTTCTTTGTACATCCAGCACTTTGGCTGTTAGCCGCTACAGGAAACAGTAATGCCCCCGCCAAAATAAGACAAATAATTACACATATGAATAAAGGTAAAAAACAAAGAAAAAGATATAACCCACTAGAACAGCAACAGGTTTTGGATCCTCGTGTATTGTGGTGTATTTCTCCAAACACAATCGGCAGAAGAGGTAATTAAAGAAGTACGGCCACTCAAAAGTCTTCCCAACTTCCCTACCCAGTCTGTCCCACCCAGCTCCAGACCAACTGGTTCCTCTTTATGTCCCAAATCTTTAAAAACAGGTCACAATTACAGCATATACAGTAGCTTCACTTCTAAAAATAGATAGGCACTGTACATGAGGAGAAAGTAGTGCTTTGTTAGAGATTTTCCAGCAAGACAGTATATGTGGGATTGGGAATATTCTACAGTGTCTTTTATTGTATGAGGGAACACATCAGTCAACAATGTGACTCTGCCATGTAGGAGTTTTTAGACAACAATGGAGTTCTAAGACACACAGGAATAAGACGTATCAGGCTTTGGATACACCGACAACATTTTAAGGAGGATGCAGGTTTTGGTCTTTTCTTGGGATTATTATGGGAATATTGACAACTGTATTCTTTAAGTAAAAGTAGCAGTATTTAATAAAATATGAGTTAAACTTAAGTTAAACAAAAGTGATATTATGAGCATGTACATAAACGTGGTATTGGTAATTATTACTGGTGCATTATACGGTTAAGTGGCTGAAACTACAGTAATTCAGTATATTTTATAAGGTCATTTGTTTTGAGTGTAAAATCTTGAAGGTAGAGTCAAATGAATGTCATTGAGTGGAAAGTACAACATGTCCTGGAGTGGAGGTTGCAATACTTGTACTACAAGTACAGAAAAACTGAACACAATACTTGAGCCAAACCACATTTAAAGCTTACTATCTCAGTAATATCACAAAGAGCTAAATTAAACAAGAAAACAGACTCAGACACGCTGAATTAACCAGCAACAGATGATTTTTCTAAGGTTTATATAATGCTTATTTGCTTTGAATAACCAACTGTCTCACCTGTGCTAACCACACCCTGAAACACACACACACACTCACACACACACATCTCAGGACATCGAGTCACCGTGAAGCCTCAGTGTGTTTACACAGGAGCACCATTGAGCTGGAACACTCAACTATTCCAAGCATGTGTTACATTCAAGTGTTGGGCCATTGTGCGCTGGAGAGCGGCTGTTGTTCCAGTGACTAATGTAAGAATGACACGAGCCAAGTGGGCTTAACTTGAAGTATACGAAGTTCGCTGAATGCTCGCACACTTGGCAGCCCGAGCGCGGAATTCATCACGTTTAAATCGAGCAGGAGGAGAGAGACGGGAGATTGAATTGGAGCGCGGGGCCTTCAACCACCACCGCCGCCATCCACCATCCAACATCCGCTCTTGTCTCTGCTGTATCATCCGTAGGCCCGATCCCAGCCGCCCCAAACCACCGGTTCAATTACCCATCATGCCCTTGACCTTGGAGGTCAGCTTGCTTTGGAGGATGAAGCCTTAGATGTCCGGAGAGAGAAATAGAAAGTGAAAGAGAGGGGTGGGGGCACAGGGAAGAAGGGATTGAGAGTTAGAAGGGGTGAGGTGGAGAGATGGATTGTGGGGAAGGGTGAGGGAGAGATGTGTGTGTATGGGTGTGTGTGTGTGTGTGTGTGTGTGTGTGAGAGGGAGAGAGAGGAGAGAGAGGCCTCAGCCCTGCTCTCTCTTATCTCTCCAGCTTGGTGGAGTTTTAAATTATTCATTCCCTGCTGCTCCCGCCGACTTACACATCTCCATCACACGGCTGCCCGCATCCGCCCGGGGAACAGGCGGTCGCCACGGCAACCTTATCGCAGATCGCAGATTTCGGCTCCAGAAATGAAATAAAAGAGGAAATTGGCTGTATTAGCATAAGAGGAGTCAGCCCGGAGTTGAATACACACATCACCCCCCCCTCTCCCCTCTCCCCTCCATCCTCCATCCTCCCGCCACCCCCCCACCCCCCACCAAAAGCTCACAGCAACACCCCGCCCCCGCCTCCTCTCCTTATCAGCGCCGTCTGATCGCTGCTCTCCCTTTCTATATTTTTTTTCTAATTCCACTCCCCCTCATCCACCACCACCACCACCAACTCCGCCGCCGCTGCCGCCGCCACCAACTCGCCCTCCAACCGCACACCCCATCCCTCTCCCTCCGCCGCCCTCGCCGTCGCTCTTTGTTCCTCCTTGTGCTTGGAGAAGAATGGGGCGAGTGGGTGGGAGAGAAAAATAGATGTGGTCTCCGTGACCTCTAACCTTTCCAGAGGGGAGTAAACAATAAGCAATAACCTGGGAGATGTGACTCTGGCAGCGCCGCGGCCACTGACTGACAGCACACTTTATTTCCTGTCCAATAGGACCTTTTTCCCTCCTCATCATTTTATTATGGGTGTTTTTTTTTCCCTCTTTCTGTCCGTCTTTCATTCTCGGTCCTGTCCCCCGGGATCTACCATCTCAATTTTTAGAGTACCGGGCGGCCGTTTCTGACACTGACCTTAAAAAAAGAAAGGTCTGAGATATTTGTTTGGCTTTCAGGTGAATGGATGTAACTTCCAGGCAGTGTGAGGCCTCGCCAGTGTAATCACTCTTTTCAAAAAGAAAAAAAAAAAGGTCCAGGTCCACATTAACATCCTCCGTCAATACATAATCTCCTATAGCTATCAGCAGTCCTCCATCAATGTGAAGCCACAAAGGCTGGGGCACAATGCAAACTCTTTAGGAGACACCCATAAATGTGTTTCCCCCCTTAGCGCCTATTCTGCCGCCACTTAACCATTCAGTAACAAGTCGTCCCCATTCCTCCCTCTTCCCTCTCCTCCTTCCTTCCCCACCCTTCCTTCCCTAATTGAAGTTAAACAGCTGAGAAATAGCGACCATGTCCCCCCCAGATGGTTATAAATGTCAACATACTCTCCCACTTAGACTGACACTTCCCTGGGGAAGAGTGCGTCTGCAAGTGTGTTTGTTATGGTAATCATCTTCCTCCCTCTCACATCTTTTGTGCAAATCAAACCAGTAGGGGGGCACAATAACGCCCACCACGCTCGCTGGTGGCACTCTCCATTATCATCAGCATCATTATGGCAACTTAGTTAGATGTTATTTTAAAGATGGCTGTGTTTTCTGCAGGTCTCCACTGATTTAAAAAATAAAAAAAGCATGACTGAATCGATGAGGGATTAACAGCAGCATCCACTTTGTTCACTCACTCGCTCAGCCTCCCCCTCACTTTCCAACTGTCTTTTCTCTTCTGCTGATCCGAGTGTGCGGCTGCTTCGAAACTCCCAGCTCCATCAGAGGTTTTGGGCGGCGATCCGATCCGACCTGGTGTTGACCATTTTTGTCAAATCCCATGATGTCTGTCCGAGAGCATGCTGACCACAACAGAAATTCCCAGAGTCAAAAGTTTGTGGTGCAACTTAACTGGATTTATAAAGAAAGATGCTAACACTGTTATTTTTGGAGTGACTCCAGAAGATTGTGACACAACTTTAATACCAGATATCCCTAAAATGTTTTTCTTTAATATATCATTTAGACCACGGTACAAGAAAACATTACAGCCAAGGAAGTAAAACCCTGATTCCAAAAAGGTCGGGATGCTGGGTAAATAAAAACTGAATGCATACAGTTGAAAAACGCAAAAGTACAAAAAGAAAAAGTTTCTCAGTTTGAGCATCAGATATCTTGTCTTTGTACTTTTTTCCTTTAAATGTTCATTTGCAAAACATTGCATTTGGAGTGTGTATTTTTTATATTATTATTATTATTATTATCATTATTAGGGTTGTCATGATTCTCCAAATACACAATTTTACTCTCAACTTTAATGTAATTATTTTATTAATTTACAATTTTAACATATCAGCATTGCTTATAGGTCTGAATGTGCATTTATTAATATGATTTTGGTTTTTTATTGATATGATTGAGTGCAAATCAAACCCTGGACACCGAAGAAATATCTCAAGAGATTAGAAATCGTAGGCTAGACTAGCTAGAAAAACTCAAAACTGTTTTTACAATTGAAGAAAAGAAATGGCGAATTACAAATTAGCTGATTGGCCAGCGATAGATTAACATTAAAATGTAAAAAAATAACCAATTCATTTCATGTAACTATTGTCACAGCAGACAGTGAGCCACTGCAGACAGCCTGAAGAGCCACATGTGGCTCCAGGGCCTCAGGTTGACTACCCCTGGATTAAATTAACCCCACAATAAGTTGAACTCACACTAAACTTAATGAATAATTAAGCCATATAAACCTCTTCCTTCAGGCACTGGTTCAAAGTTAGAAGTGATGATGACAACAATTACAGGTTACACACAATTACACGTCACCAGGTATTATTGTAAGTGTCCATGATGTAAGAACCATAATGCGATCTGAGTGTCCTGATAAAGAAAACAGAGGTGGACTTGGTAGTGCACCAGCAAGAGTAAAGTGATACGCAACTGTATTGATGAGGACAAGGGTGGTAAATCAGCTGTCCGACTAACACAGAGTGGCAAAAGTAACTCATGTGCATTGTTCAGCCAGGCAGATACAAAGCTAACAACCTTGCAGCTAAGCTAGCGGTGGAGACTTTGAGACTGTTCAAACCTTCCATTAAAATGTGATACAAACACAACAGCTAGAAGTACAACATATAGAAGTGTCTGCAGAATCATGCATAAACGTGCATTACGTAACTCAGTTGTCTGCTTGTGTGTTAACAGTTAATGACAAAATTGTAAACAAGGGCCAGATATTGGTCAGAAAAAAAGTCCAAATTAGCATCTCTACAATGGACATTATATCAGAAGTGGACAGCGCTGATGGGCTTATATCCGGACTAATAACATGCCAGAAATAGCAAACCATTACATCAGTGTGTCCCACAGGAACTAATCAGATGCATAGGAGCCTAATCTGATGCATTTCTCACACTCTAAGCACTCTGTCCCATCGGACACAACACTGGAGAGGAAAATGTGGAGGAAGAGGCTGGGGACATGCTGCATCACTCTCAGACCATCCACCTACTCCATCTCCAGAACAAGCCAAAGTGAACAGAACCAGGCTGACCGTACCCCCTGAGGGCGTACTTCAGACAGTTAAGAGATGAACAACCACAACAAGAACTGCAGTGGACATCATCTAACAATCTTATCTATTCATGTGTGTCCAAAACGGAGCTTTTGAAGATGTCAAATTACAAAAAGTATAGCTCCTTTCCCATGAAGCAATCCAAATGTCTTTATTCTACACCCTTTTGTTCATCCATTCATCTGTTTCATCACAAGCGCCTTAATATTGGAACAATCCTGATTGCTTCTCGAGGCGTTATCTCCTGAAAGGCTTCTTTCCCTTTCGTCCTGCTCTCTAATTCCCGAAACCCTCCTCCTGTGTTTCCCCACTTCGTAGCATCGGGCCTGTTTATTCCCCAAGCTCTTAATCTGTTTTAAGTGGTGAATACTTTGGAACAGTGAAGAAAAAGGCCTTAACATGAAGACAGCCCAGGCATCCTGTGCCATGCTGCTATCCTTGGTGGTCTTCTAAAGCTCCCTTTCCCTCTGTTTCTCCATGTGATTGTGCCTGGTATGGTTGGAGGCTCATCGCAGCCTACATGTGATTTCACATGCGCTATAGAGACACTTAGCGCCTGTGGCTCTGTCCCTCCCACACACAGTCTGCTAGGAAGAGCTGTACCACTCACAATCCGATGTGTAGGTTTGCTGAGAAGCGCCTGTAGTGGTGACACTGTGTCTGTGTATGGAGAGTGTGTGTTTGTGAGAAAGAGAAAGTGTGTTTTCACTTGTTAAGTGCGCGTGTGCGAGTTCGATGCCAAGACCACACATCCAGTACTGTTTTTGTGGAATCACACACATAGAAATACACAGGATGTCAGCCAGTGGTTTGGTAATAGTAAGTGACAGGGTGAGACGGGAGACAATGATGATCCCTCACCGTCCTAAAATGGATCGGTGCTGCCCCCCCCACCCCAGTCCAACCCCTCAGTCCCACGCTTGTCCCTGCTCCCTGGCCCTGAGCAGATAACCGCGGCGGGACTGCAAGTGGGACAGGGAACGAATCCCAGAGGTGTGTCCCATAACAGCGACGCTCCGCTCCGGCCGAGGGAGTGTGGGCGCAGTGGGGCTGATACCCCACTGATTTGTGGGTAGCGGCGTCACACTCGTTTCCAGCCCTCGGGGTCGAGGCATAAAGGGACGCTGTCTTTTCTTGTCCGTTCGGACAGCGTTGGTCACAGTGGATTTCCAGAGCAGGCTGAGGAGCGGTGCACGGTCCCACACCATGTTAAAGAGTGCGGGACGGCAGCCATTTGTAGTCCTGTTTGGACAGGCGTCAGTGTGCGGTGGGCGGGTGATATGGACATTGGAACAAAGGGGATTGAGACAAGTGTCAACAACAACTACAGCCCAGCCTGTGTTTGATTTGATGTAGTTTGCTTCAGCCAAAGCAAGTGCTTTTATTTTTACAGCATCAGGGAACAAAGCCCATCCAAGATGTCAGACACAAAGTTTCTTTGCTGAAACAAGAACCTGAGACACAAAGACGGAAAGTCGACTGAGGTTACTGATTGCAAAAATTCTGTGGCAGGTTTCAACATCTTGAAATGGGACTATTTTTATCCCTATATTAGGGATTAGATTAGGGACTAATTTCCCACCTACCACTTCTATTTTTGCCAAAATTAGAGAGTATCAGATGTGAAATTAGCCTCCAAAGATAAAACATTTAGATTCATAGAATTTGTCAAAATGATGACCATATGACGACTGCAAGGTGCCGTGAAAGTCAAATGTTCACACTATAATGAATTTTTGTGTTTAGTGCTAAGGAACTAAAAAAGGCCAAAAACATGATGTGAGTGAGTTGTTTTACTCACAAAAGAAGAGAAAAATGACAATATGTTGCATTACCAAGTGGTGTAATGTGTGGAGTGCTATTAGAAACAAATTTTACATTTCATCCGATAATTTTAGTTTCAAAGAAATAGGACTGGCCCGGATCTGTAATCAATGTAATCAATATCCAATTCAGTATTTGAATGCCTTTTGTTGTTATTTAGTCTTTTAATCAAAGATCTTAAAAGACATGTTGAAACCTAATCCCTGTGTTCTTCTGTGGTGAAGATAAAATGCAAATTAACCAGGCGCAGCTGCACCACTTTCCAGCTGGAACCAGGTTTTATTCCGTATTTTGCATAGGTTCATACCACACCAGGAGCATTTTTGCAACAGTCTTTTTTTTTCTTCAATCATAACCAAAGCAGCTTTAAACAGTCAAATTCTCAATCAAGCTCAAAACGATAACCAAAGAAACT
Source organism: Serranus cabrilla (assembly GCA_903364295.1). Lineage (NCBI taxonomy): Eukaryota > Metazoa > Chordata > Actinopteri > Perciformes > Serranidae > Serranus > Serranus cabrilla. Next base: position 642,798 of record CAFUXE010000439.1, on the reverse strand, counting down.
TTCTCCATGAAAAAAGCTTACAGATCTAAGAGGGTAACTGACAACAGGAGCATGTTATAGGTACTGCACTGATTACAATTAAATAAAGTATACAAGATAAATACAAATAAGCAGCATGCTTGGTAATATATAAACCTGTGTGTGTGTATGTGTGTTTGTTGTTGTGTGCGAGTGCCCGGTGTTGTAGCAAACAAGCGAGCAGGGCCCATAAATCGTAGCGCTATCAGTGGTCCGGTCTTGGCCACCCTTGTGTTCTTTTATTGAATGTTATTGTAGCTGGACGGCCCCTTGGTAGATATTTCCTGGTAAGAAATCAAGATCAAAGCCGAGGGTTTGGGGGTGGGGGGGGTGAGGAGAGGAGAGGAGAGAAAAGCGAGGAGAGGAGGAGGATGGGAAGGGAACAATGACTGATGGACATTGGAGGAGAGGGGAAGAAGAGGGGATAAGAGTTGGAGTGGGTGGTCACTGGCACTGCTTTAAAGCTCCAGCAAAGAATGAGTGGTGATATTCAACTTAAAGTGAAAAACGGGGGTGTGAGGAGAGATGTGATGTGGATTTAGGATCATCCTACGATGAGGGATGGAGACAATCTCACTATCGTTCTCTGCGATTGGTCAGATGAGGGTGTTATTTTTTTTTCTTTCTGGACTGTGTAGGAGTAAGAAAACACAGTAGAGATCAAAATTATCACAACTTCCATGAGTTACATCCAACAGGGGAAAAGATACAAACTTATATGGTAATGATGTCATGGTGTTGGTTGGTCCGTGACAAAGTGAGAATTCAGTGGGTGGGTTTCCTTGTGAAATATTGTTTTGCCCTTCTGTGATCTTTTGTAAAAGTTTTGACTTCTGTGTATTTGTGTCTTCTCATGAGATAGGGATGTTGTTTTTTATTAGATGAAAAAACGGAACCAGATATATAGATATAAGAACCCCAGTGTGTCTAGTTATGTAGATGAGTTCAGCATGAAAGTGCCCCAAAAAAAATACAATGTCAGAAAGATTTCTTTCTTTGGAAAACTTTACAATGCACGCCAATTCGTTAGTTTGATAAAGTCTTTGAAAACACACCCACAGTCTTTAAACTTTTAAAGACATTATACTGTATGAATCTACGCATAGCAAACCACAATGACAGTGATCATTTAACGTACTTTTTTACAATCTACTGTAAATGCAATGTTTTTTATTGTATCCTATCCAAGCCTGCAGCAACTAAACTTCCCATAATGCAACATGTTTCACTATAAAACATCACATCTTCAAATGTTTTAATGTTACCTTTATTATTCTTAAACTTAAGTCCAATAAAATCCAGATTTCTTGTTCCATGCATCAGTCTATACACAGAGGAAATCTGTGAGAAGAGAGAAACTAAAAAAGTTCCCAAGTAGGGTAATAAAGTTAAATCAAACGATTCTTCATTTAGTTGTGAGCCCACTGAATCCCCTCTGATCCACTGTTACAGGGATTCTGTAATTAAATCTCACTGTGTACACCCTCACTGTCTTCTCCTTGGTACCTTTCCATATGTACAGAGTGTAATACATTTGTTAGTAAGCCCGGGTGCATCTCCTCGTGGGCGTGATTTGTTGGACTTCCCTGTGGCCCCTCTCTCTTTGCCTTTAATTGCTGTGGGGATCACAGGGCGGCAGGGACAGAATGGACTCCAGAGATTGTGGTTCCACCGCTGCTTCCCAAACTGGCTTTTCTACCCATGCGCCTGCTCGCCAAGCACTCCCAAATTCCCCCATTTGACACCCTCTCACCCTCACACCTCGCCTGGGTAATGGAATCAAAAACAAGCGCGCAGAGATAGACTCTCATTTGCAAGAGGAGGCTGGGTTGTCTCTGTCCCTCTTTAGTGGGGAGTTACGGAGCGTGTGGTAGTTTAGAAAAAAGCTAGTACAACAATCAGCTAACACTCACATAGTTCTTCTCCTCAATTCTCCCCTTGTATCCTCACCTTTCCTTTCACCTCCCGTCAAATGTCTTCTCTTCTTACCCATTTCTTTGTCATCTCTTTTTCACTGGATTCTCTTCCACTGGCTGTCTTTCCTTCTCTTTCGACCGTCTTCCTGTCCTTTTCTATGCACTGGCTTCCTGTCATTTTCAGTCAACTGGCTTCATTTCCTTTTCTTACCACTTGCTTCCAGTCCTTCTCTATCCAATGGCTTTCTTTCCATTTCCTTTGGCTTCCATTTCTTTCCTTTTTCACTAAGCTACTGTCCTTATTGTTGGCCTCCCTTCCCTTGATTTCCTTTCCAGTGCCTTTCTTTCCTCCAACTTCCATTCCTTTCCTTTCCACTGAGCTCCTACCCTTTCCTTTACTTCCCCTTCCCGATATTTTTATTTTTGCTGGCTCCTTTTCTTTTGCTTTCCTTTCCAGTGACTCCCTGTCTTTTCCTAACTGCTCCCTTTCCTTTACGTCCTTCCCGTTGGCTTCCTTGCTTGTCTTTTCCTTTTCGTTGGCTTCCTGTCTTTTCCTAAATGCTTCCTTCCCTTTCCTTTCCTTTCCTTGGCTTCCTTGCTTCTCTTTCCCCCCGCTGGCTTCCTTCACTCCTCTCCTAATCTCAGCCGAGCACTGGGAGCAGATAAGGCTTATTTAGTGTTTGGAGTTTCCCCTCCGTCCTACTGGCACTAGAACATCTCCTACCAGGCCAAGGTAGATGAGGACAGCAGATACATAGCAGGGAGCTTTTTGTGTATGGAGGATTTGATCTCATCCTGATCCAAACACAGAAACACACACTCACACTCAGAGTCACATACAGTCGGAGCAGACATACACTTCTTCTGGCCCACAGGGCAGTTAAGGTGAAGTCTTGAAGAAGTTTGGCTGCATATTAATAACAGATCTGATCAACACAGACAGTGGTTGTCGTGGTAAAGATCGTAGTCTAAATTGATTCTTGTGACATTTATAATAATGCATTATTTCAGACTCATGAACCATGTTTTATGTTTAAAATGAATGAAGGTACTTCTTTTTATATGAAAAAGATGCTAGTATGACAATACCGTTGAGAATAAACACCTCACCTGCCATTCTTTACAGGTTTCAAAGTATTTTAATCGATCTTTTGAGTCTTTGGTACAGCAATCCATCAAATGAACATTTTTTCCATTTGTCACCAAAAGTAAAATTCTGCATCCTAAATTTCAGATTTAGTTCATGTTTTATGGTTATATTTGTATTGCCAAGAGTTAGAGAGGAAGATCAACATAAATTTCACATCAGTGGCTTGATTAAAAGGTTAGCCAATTCCAAGAACCACCTAGCTTGGTAAAAACACTGCAAGATGTGGAAAACAGCTATCTTCCTTATAAAAAGGAAAACTACACCGCTGTTCTTATAAGAGGTGTGTCTTGCAAGCAATACACCTTCTATTGTCGGTCAGTACAATGGGTAATTGTTGGGGTCGCCATTCATAAAACTTACAGTTTCCCCTTGTTTCTAGTTTTTGTGCTTCCTCGAGTAAATACATCACAGACCAATGTCTGAATTAGCTTTATTCTGATTTCGTTATCCCAATGGCTGTAGAAGGAAGTATTATTCCTCCTGGAATACTCCTTGCTAAAAAATTTAAGATTAGCAACAACAACACAAATATTGCTGATGTTATTCAAAGAAATCTATAGGCTACTGTTATCAGCTCTCAAAAAACTAGAACCCAAAGTTGACCCCATATAGGTTTAAGATGCACACAGGAGGAAAGCAGCAGCTGCTCTGGTTATTGTGATTAGAGCAGTGCTTTAGTGATTTGGCAAGATGCTCTGGTGATAAACAAGTGATTATGTACATGATCCACTCCAGCCAACCCCCCTTTATCATCTCCCTTTTCCCCCAAAAGCCAACATGTCGGATCTGTGTGTCTGAGTTTCTGATCTGACGGCGGGATTCAACAGAGGCTCCAGAGAGAGACTACCTCAGGGAGGTCTACACGGATAAGCATTTAAAAAACACTAATCTCCCAATCACTAACACTCACAGATAACCGTCTGCTTGGGCAGTGATCAGCGTGGAGATTATGGATGTGATTTGGATCTGATCACTGCTGGTGATATCAGATGGGTGTTTGAAATAGATTTGGGGAGTACTGCTCCAAAACTGAAATCATCCAGCTTGTGGAAAAAATATATAAGCTCACTGAGAAGTCTGAGAATAGTGTCCCATCCAAACTCACTAAGATGCTCCCAATGCAACTTATGATCCCTGCTCGGAAACTCCACTCCTCGTTTGATTTCACGTGGGTGAAAGTCCACCATTTGTTCGACTCATCCACAACTACCATTTAAACGCCACGCCACCGTCAGTCACAACTACAATATTGCTGCCTGTACAAGCGCCCATATTGTTTTTGAGAGGAGACCACTCTCTATAATTCATGTCAAAAGGAGACTAGCAGTAGATTGAAGGGACAGTGAATGAATAAAATTGCATGTTATTTTTGGAAAAAGCATGGAATCTGGCTTTTCCTTCATGAGGTCGACAGAAAATGACATCAGTTTGATGTAATTTAGTTTGGTATATGCTATGATTCATGCCATAAAGGTTTATGTCAGGTGTAGAAATTGATTTTAGGTGTGTTTTTTCTCCACTACATGCTTGATTCTGTCATTTTTCAGCCTGTCTTTCTGCCACTAGGTCATGCCGTACCGCAGCTCTGATCCGTACAGTGGATACAGGCTCCTTGTTTTGGTTCGGCCTCAGGTAAGCATCAACCAAAGCAAAGGCTTCCAAAAGGCCTTTCTCATCTTTCTACCAGAGCGTGGCGTAACCGCAGCACAGACAAAACACCAAATCCAAAGCTGATCGACATCAAAGCCGCCACTCCTCTACCTTCCTCTCTGTTCTCCGCCATCACTCCGTTCACACAAACCCAGCTTCACCCAACTGTTCCCTCGTCCTCTCCCTGACCTTGTATCGCTCGTTCTATCCACTGATTATCAACGGCCGTGGCTGTTTTACCCCCCCTCATCTTCTTTCTCTTTGCTCATCCCTCTTTTTACTCTGTGTGTGGGCTGCAGCTCAACAGGAGGTCGTCCACAGGTAACTCAGTGGAGCAGCCTGCAATGCTAATGCGCAGAGAAGAAGAAGAAAGTAGAAGAGAGGAAATAGGATTAGGGTGGGGTGCGGGGGGTCCAACAACACCATCATCATCACCATCATCATCATCATCGGAGCCTTAATCAAGCCCAGTTACATCTCAAACCAGCCTTGAATGTTTGCCGCTCGTAATAATGTGCACCTTCTGTCTAATTTGGCCATTATTCAGGCCTGTCAGACCGCAATTATTTAGAGCTTATCTCTCTCGCACACGAAATGACGCGTTTGTCACGCTTTTGCTCCACGCACAAACACACACAGTAACACACACACACACACACACAGGGCAGGCTTTAGAAATTCCATTGATGCCTGCCTGTGATAGGACCTGGTGCCCCCATTTCACCCTCCACCCCCCCTCATCATTACTGCATTGATTACCTTGGTTGGCTTATCATCTACACATATTCAATCTCATCAAGAGAAGCCACACACATGCACGCTCCATATTGTTTATGTGTAGATGGAGATTGCATTGTTGTTTATCCCCCGAGTTTGTTTATTCTATTGGCTGATTTGTGTTTAGTAATGTCATCTATCCCCCTCTGGACTTGGAGCCAAGCAGTGAAAAGAAAAGAAACACAATCTCTCCATTCAGATTGGCTGAGAATAGGATGCATGATATTGGGTTTCTATGATCTTTTGTGAGCCGTAATTTGATGCCACGCAAAGTGTTTAGCGGAACAAATATAGAAACGTTGTTAAATTATATCATAAATTAGTGATCAGGAGGAAGCGGCGGAGGGAGGGAGACGGAGATATGTATGTATTTACTGCAGTGATTGGGTTACATTCGCCATAACAAGAGCAATGTTCCACGTTTTTTTTTGACATCCCAATTTAGTTAGTGTTATTTGGAGAACAAACCAGCCATGTAATACACAATAAAAGTTGGAGTAATGATGTTTTTAGGCAATAAAGCCAATGGATGTGGCTGTTATTAAAGCATCTTTACAATTGCAAAACAATTCTTATCGACTGGGAAACGCTATATTTTCTGAGGATGAGGAAATGAGGCAGTGAACAAAACTAGCCATCAGATAGCGCGCCTCCTTAATTCTCTCATCCCCTGTTAAATAATATCATTATCATTGCCTAATGACGATGGTGCAGCAGTGCTTATGGAATAAGCCGATTAGGACAGAGACAAACAGCATGGGGCCAGGAAGCACGGCGAGGCCATTTACCACTTCATACAGGACAAATGAGTGTGTCCCTACCATCTTTCCTTCTCTCATTCCCTTTTTCAATCTCCCCATCCCCTCCACACACACACACTCCACTTCCATCTATTTCATTTCTTTCTTTTTTTTTTACACCAAGTCATCATGAAGTATTTGATTTCCTCTCCTCCCTCCTCTGCCTCCTTCCCTCTCTCCATTCCACCTCCTTCCCCTCCACCACCACCGCCGCCCCTTTCTCCTTTGTGCGGAGGTAATCGTAGATGCAAAGGGAAGGGGGCCGCGGGGCTCTTATCAGCCCATAACATCTGTTGGCGTGTCAGGTGATGAGATGGAGCGCTCGCGGCCTGCCGGCGGCCTGGACGGCTCCTTTAATGCAGAGAGGGGAGTGTGCAAACAAACAGCGGCTGATAGGGTCTATGCTTGTCACAATCGCTCAGGACCGTGATCTATCTTCCCCCTGCCTTTTCGCTCTCTCTTTCTTTCCCCGCTCTCCCTCTCTGTCTCCATCTTCCTCTCTCTTACTCGAGTGCCCATGTTCTTCTTCACTTTCCCCAAAGACCCTCTCACTCTCCCCTGCACCTTCTGTTTTTATTCTAAATCTACTCCTTCCTCATTATGTTTCTATAATTTAACCTCTTGTGTTTGCTGCATGATTATGGATGCATGCACAGCGTTGATCAGGTTGTTATAATGGTTTTCGGGGGGAAAGGGAAGTGGATGTCTGACAGTCAGATGTAGTAGATAAGATGGTCACTGGGACTATCAGTGTAGACTTACAGTACTGTTATCAGCAGACATGCATGCTCAAAGAAAATGTTTCGGCCTTATCAACATGCTCATTTCCACAATCATCAGCAGCATCAACAGTGCCAGCACCATCATTATCATCATCATATCCATCATCATCACTGTCATTATTAACAGTATTGGCATTGTGACCAAGAAAACCATCAGGATCATTATCATCATTATCAAGGTCATACATTTTCCTGTCATTTCTACTTAATCTGCTGGTTTCTGAAACATGAGAGGTTCAGGAACATTAAAAAGGGGCCTTTGGTTTGGTTTAGCATACTGACAGACTTCTAATATGTATGAGTAAAAATCTAGTATATCAGATTTTGTCAGTGCAGAGTGGTAGAGTCCTGGACTTTACTTTGCTGTTCCTATTGTTTACAACCTTAATCAAGCTAAATGACAAAGATAGCAACAAACAATTAAAACAAAAAAGGCAATGTTGAAAGAGGAACACAAAAAATGATATCTCAAAAGTATTATGATGTATATAGATATAGATGTTTACAGATATAGATACACAAATATAGATGCATATCGTAGATATTGATGTAAATATATAAATATAGATATACATTTATAGAAATAGGTATGAATATTTATGATAAAGATATGGACATACAGTTGTATAGAGATGTCTATATAGAGAGATTTGAAGATATATAGAGAAGCATATATATATATATAGATATAGATAAATAGAAAGATATATATATATGTTTGTGAATATTGATATAGATTAGAATAAAGGTATACAGACATAAAGATTTCTATATCTAGATATAGAAATGGATATACGTAGATATAGATATATGTAGAACTGTACAGTCCCCTTTCTTCTTATACCCATTTCAATAGAATAAATTCAGGACTATAAAAATGTCGTACTGTACAACAGTCTTTCTAAGCATGTGCAAAAAGTAAATAAAGGAAAAACGATTCATCATGGTTGAAACACATCGAGCAGTCAGGGCCGGAGCCATCATTAATCCGGTGTATTGGAATGGTGTGCAACCACAAATGGTACATTCTCCAAAGATTTTCAAATTAAGACCTTGTCAACAAATGCCATTTCAACACAATGTGCAATTTCATTTATGTGCTGGTTTTCAATTGTATTTTCCACTATAGTATTTCTATTATGCTTTGTACTTGATAGGATTTGACTTGTATGCACATGTAATATTGCATGGTTTATGGTTGTATATTCATTTATTATTATATATTTTTCATTTTTATTTATATATTTATTTGATGGTTTGGTTCAAGTCATTAAAAACAACCTACAGTCAACACATCAGTGGATTTACTGAAGTCACAACTGGCTCCCTGCACTCAAGATCTATCCGTTTCATCCTCCCATCCAATTTCTAAACCTGTTATCCTGTTCAGGATCTCAGGGATCTGGAGTCTATCCCAGCATGCAATAGTTGGGAAGCGTGGTAAAACCTTGACTGGTCACAAATGTATCCACTAGGCCGACATACAGGAACAAACATTCACACTTAAAGGCAATTTAGAGTCACTGATTCACTTGGTAAATATGTCACATTAGTCCCGCCAGAGGCCATCCTGCAGCATCCAACCTACATCTGATAACTCGAGAAAAAGAAATGTGAATTCAAGGAGTTTTTGTGGATTAGAATATATCAAAAGAGCATGATTTTACATAAAGAATACGTAACAAAGAGGTTGAAATGTGGGGCGTTTTTAATGGTCTTGGAACGTATCATGCTGCCAAATGGCCAAGTTTTGTGTAATTTCTAAAAAAAAAACACATACAAGCCTTTATTAAAGCTGGTTAGCTCCAACTATAAAAACTGGTCAAATGAAAATGTATTACTTAATCAGCTTGTTAAGCTGCAGAGCATCCGTTCCTGACAGAAAGGTTTGTTTAGCGACTGATAGGGAAGTCCGCACTGAAAACTACAATTCTTACACTGAGCCACAGTGGATTTCAAAACAAAATGATAAAAACTGGATCAAATCGGAACTTTAACCCAGAGCCGGCAGAAACCCTTTGCTCTCCATCCCATCCCAAATGAAATAGGATTTCATCCCCATGTCTAAGTGCTTTGCAGAGACTACATCAGCCCCTGTGCTGAACTGTACTGCTCCTTCTGAAGCTACACAACTATAATGTCATTGTCAGATGGCTTGTGGCAGCAAGATCAATAGTTAGTAATTCCTTGGCTGGGGGTCTGAGAGTCCTCGCCCTGCTCTCTCTGTCTGTCCCCCCCGAGCTAGAATGTCCTCTAATGGAGCAGGCCAGATCTAATCACGGCAGTAATTGAAGTTTACTTTGAAGCTTTCAATCTAGGAGAATATTTAAAGACAAAGCCACCATGAAACACTATCTACTGTCCCAGGCCTGATGTGATCTGGATCTAGTGGCCTCTTCAATAATAGATGAGAGTCTCAAACATACTTTTATCCCTCCATTCGTCACGTTTGTGCATTACATTTAACTTAATTCAAGATTCAAGGGTCTGACCGCCATGAGCTTTTTGAAGGCCAACACTACAGCAGACGTCGTAGTTTGTGGGATTTATGCTTGTATAAACCAGTTGTGTGTTTGCAAAGCGAGAAAAGACCCACGGTTCATGTGTGGGGAACAGATATGAGGTGGCTAAGTTGAAAACATATTGAAGTTTTTGAGGGTTGGTGAGGAGTTTGCTGTATCTCAGAACAAAGTTACTGGAGATGAATGCAAAAAATATAGAAAAAATGAAAAAAATTCACAATCCACAAATTTCACAAATCTACAATCCTTTTAGAAACAGAAATTAACCTCCTAAAAAGGCTAAACCTCTGTACCATCAAGGTATATTCAATGTCCCAGTTGTGCGATAGCAATTCATGGAGTGTATTTTCATAAAGCAGGCAACTTAAAAAGATTCAAGCACATACACAAAAAACTCATATTATAAAAGTATTAACATATCGGTATATAGATATAAGAAAGGATAGACAGGGAGAAAGATAGATAGATTCAGATATAGATATGTAGGGAAGTACTGTAGATTCCCCTCTTTTTCTTTTTAGAAATGTGGAAATTAACCCCCTCAAAAAATCTAAATATCTACATACATTAAATGCTTCATTGTGCAACTGCAATTCATGTATTGTAGAATTTGAAAATAAAAAAAAAGGAGTTTCTATAGTCAACTCATATGGGAAAGATTTCTCATATGCACACTGAACAAAAGGGAGATTTGGATACTGTGGATGCTCAAGTGGGGTTGGAGCACTGTGTTTAAAGCATGAGTTTGCAAAGATCTACGAACCATCCCCAGAGAAAACGTAAGCATGTATGCCTCTCTGACCACTATGCAAATCAACATCAAAAAGCATCATACTGCACATGCAACAATGCAAGGATAAGCTTGCAAAGCCACCAAAAGACAGCCCAATTAATAAGAATTCAATAAAAATGCACATTAGCCAAATGCCAAAACATCAACCACAAGCAGATCTGTGAGGCAGCAATGAAACTGCCAGAAGCACCAGCAGCATGCCTAGATAATTAAGCACACAAGCATCATCAGAACAGACAAAAACGGCATCAATCTGCTACAAAACCCATTCAGCTTCATAGCTTTTGTCAAGCACACAAACAGCAAAACCAAAGCATCAGCAAACATAACAGAAAAAACAGCACTTACCTTGCTGAAGTGAAGCAGTGATCCCCTGGCATCTCAGCAACATGTGGGCCTCATGCTTGAAACTTGAAGTGAGTGTTTCAGGCCAGCAGCAGATATGGATATGAGCTTATGGTTGGTAATGACTGTAGGTAGCAGCAGTATAAACCACTACTATGAGTAATGCTTTGCTAAATATGAAGTGTGTGGAGAAAATGTGAATGTGATGCATGTTTTCTGTGAAGTGCACATTGCAGGAACACACTTTTATGAATGGGCAGCGTGCAAGAAACAAGCCACATTTACATCCATAAAGCCAGCATACAACAGCCTCGAACAAAACTGCAACAAAGTGTTTCACAACCAATTCAGCTCATTACACTCATAGCACCCAAACATGATTCATGAATCATATTCCACCATGTAAATTAATAGCTTGAAGGCCTCAAAAGGCACACAATAAACCAAAAGGAAAATAAGCTCAGTCACGACAAGAAATTAATTCAGGAAATGGTGATGCAAAAACAGCACATAGCGAGATGAAAGCAACATAAAAGCAGATATTAGCAGCCACAAAATACCAAGATAACAACAATCAGATTTCCGAGACAAAGCTGACAGCAGCTCCAGCAGCCACGCACACCAACAGCAGCTTAAGATTCAAGACATAGCTCAACATAAATGTTAGCAGAAGCAGCTCCTACCTTGCAGAAGTGAAGCATTGGTTTCAAGCATCCAAACAGGACAGGAAACTCTGATGTGATGAAAAAGTAAGATTGTGAAAATGTTGGTTACTGGCTAGTTATCAAGCTACCCCAAATGTTAGATAAATATTTGACACTCCAGACCAAGAACAACTTCAGAGAAGTGGTTCAATATAATTTTTAGAAAATAGCTGCTCCTACCTTTCAGAAGTTAAGCATTGGTCAAAACAGGACAGGAAACTGATGTGATGAACAGGCAGCACAAGTCCACCTTAAAAAGCAACATGGTGAGAAAGTTAGTGACTGGGTAGCTAGCTACTTTAAATGTTTTATAAACATTTAAAACTTGAGTACCAACAACAACTTCAGAGACAAGAAATGACTCAACAGAAATGTTAGAAAATAGCCATTCCTACCTCTCAGAAGTGAAGCATTGGTCGTAACAGGGCAGGAAACTGTTGTGATGAACAGGCAGCACACACGTCCTACGGGAAGAGGATTAGGGCCACACATGAAAAAATATTTGGGTTCTGACTTTAAAGTCAAGTTAAAAATTGGAGCATGTTAAAACTGTTAGCAACTGGCTAGTTAGCTAGCTACTTTAACTGTTAGCTAAACATTTGCATCTCAAGCCCAATCAACAACTTCAGAAACAACACATGACTAAACATTAATGTTAGAAAACATCCCTTTCTACCTTCCAGACGTGTAGCATTCTTCAAAACAGGCCAGGAAACTGATGTAATGAAACAGCCATAACAAATGTCCACCTTAAGGGTAACACCGTGAACCTGTTGTTTACTAGCTAGCAAGTTAGCTAGCTACTTTTAATGTTATGTAAACATTTGAATCTCTAGCAACAACAACAACTTCTTGTTGACATGACTCAATGTAAATGTTAGCAAAAGCAGTTCCTACCTTTCTTAAGTGGCACAATACATCCGTTTTGGCATCCAAACATCCAACAACATGACAGGAAACTGTTGTGTAGCAACACCTTTTGGCTACCAGCTAGCTAGCTAAGTAGCTTCGATTTTACACCAACATTAGCATCCTCACCGTTACGTTTTTTCAGCAAAAAGTAGAGTTAGCTGCTTTTTCTTGCTAACCTTGAGCTGCGCAGGGTTCATGGACGCGTTAGTCTGGAGTGGGCGGGGCGTCGAAAGTTTAAATCTCCCGCTTTCGCGAAAGAGAGGTGAGGGTGCGTTTGATATACGCACCCTTCATTGGTCAGTCATGTGACTGAAGTAGCCACTAGAATAAATAGCATAAATATGTGGTGCTCACATCAAGAATCTTTATTTCACAATTGTTATGAATAACAGATAAAAAAAAAAAAAAAAGATTACAAGCTGATAGCAAAATTATTAATTTATTTGATTAAAGTTTTATTATATGTTTTATCATATGTATTATATTTATTAAAATTTTAGCAAATTTCACCATTCTTGACTGTGAGGGGGGTGAATATTTATACAACACACCGTTTAATGGTTTAAGTTATGCATAATTAAAGGTATGGCCACTTTGAATGACAGATTTCAGTAACAAGGCATCATTTGGCCACCTATTTGGTCATACCCCCCATCTTCCTGTCAGTATCCAATGAAAGCAAAATGCCAAGAAAACAATGACATTTTTTATTCTTTGATGTAATTTCAGAGAGAGAAGGTAGGATAAATTAGGGATGTGATGCTTAAATGACAATAGGCCGCCCTTACAGTATGTTGCACTTTATATTTACAATTTAAACACAAATAAAACGTGAGAAAGTGCCAGTAGATTTTCTCTTAAATTTAAATGTAAATCTTCCAAATTCCACTACATTATACATCATGTTATGCTAAACTTGTGGCTGCACTTTGTTGCGGCAGACTGACGGCCTCCTGTTAATTGTGTTCGTTGTGGTAGATGCGACTTGTGTCAGTGGTTGCGGTTGCGTCGGTGGCATCTGTCCTGGCAGTGGCTCTCTGATTGATAGGCCTGAGCACAGAGGGGCAGTGGGAGATGAAGAGAGGTCTGATAGCAGGCCGCTAGATACTCCCTGATTCACTGTGTGTCAGATACTGATAACACCGAGGCTCAGAGAGAGAAAGGCAGAGAGAGTCTGTGAGGGAAGTGAGAAGAGAAATAAGGGCCTACATGAATACTTGGAAGGGGAGAGGAGGGAAGAGAGAGGAAAAAGAGATGCTTTAGATGTCACGTCAGTAGAGAGTGTGGAGTATGGGATTGTGGCCGGTAGCTTATTTCATCACACTGACAAATCGAGGTGTGAGTCCCATTGCTCTCGACTTCACGTCGTCAGGCGGACAAACCTCCTCACAACACGATCTTCCTCCTTCGTCTCTCCTTTTCGACTCTCCATCGCTCTTTCTCATCTATTTTTCCTTTCCGTGTCTGTGTGTGTGTGTCCTCGTCCTGGTTTTTATTAATAACTATCTGTGGGAGATGAAATAAAGGCGGTGTGTTTTTTATGTGGTTGGCGTTGTCACAGTGCTGTCATTGTAATGTATGTCTTCCGATAGCACTTTGAGGAAGAAGAAATGGAGTGCACCTTCCTCTCCTCTTTCTGCAGCTTCAGTGTATCAATAGCATCACTCTTCTCACCCGCCTCCCCCCCTCCTTTCTTCTTTCTCTCTCTCTTCTGTCGCAATCTATCCACTTTCCCATTTTTTTTTCTCAGATGCCCCGACCTTATCTATCCATTTTATCTCCCTCCAGTTTTCGGCGCCATTTCTCCTCTTCCTCGCCTGTCGCTCATCCTGGTGTCACCAGGTTTTCTGTCGCCGGGGGAAGGAGGCAAAAGGTTTCATGAGGAAGCCGACCCAGTCAGGAGGTCACTGATGACACACATGTGCACCTGACGGTCACGAGTCATTTAGTTTTAAGAATAGATGAATATTTTCTGAGGCGTACCTGTCTATCACGCTGGTGATCCCGCTCAGACATCTGATCAATGTGGTGAATGCGTGAGGCAGCATTCCACAAAGGACAGCCATACCTGAGCAGGTCACATGCTCGTCATACACACGCAACACCTGCAGAAAGAACAGGACATGCTCTCCATGTGGCTTTAACCTTGTCACATCTACGGTGTCATCAGCTCAAACTCTGTGTGACCTTCCCTGTCTGGTGTCTGAGTGTGTCTTTGCACGTACTTCAGCATTTTTATTTCCAGTTAATGCAGAATTTATTTCCTTAAATTCGACCCATTCCACCTGACCGAACGGCCACTTCATTAGGTACGCTGTAATGCAATGTAAAACAACATCTCTGCTATAAATTCTGTTGGAAAGGTCAAAATTTTACTGTATGTTTATTATTGAGGTCACAGTGTGGTGTGTTTCTAACATTCTGGCACCACCATGTATGGAAATTGAGTGGCCAAAATTTTAGAAACAACTTTTATTATAATCCACTCCAGTTAAAACTGCCAATCAAACTGAAGATTATTATTATTGTAAAGTCAGAATTATACTGGATCAAATAAGTTTAGTTGACCTAATTAAGTGGCCAGTCTGTGTACATGTCATGTGCACAGTTGAACCCATTTTCTTTCAGACTGTATGCTCATGTTTGTTTGTTTAAATGCAGAGCCTTTCATTATAATACACCAGTGTAACCCACACAGACAGTGTAAAACTTTGTCTGTCATTGAATAAGATTAGCTGGGAGATCTGCAATATTATTGATGGAAGCATAAAGGAACAAACCACCTTTTATTTGTGCTTTTAAACTGTTTTTAAATTGTGCTAACTATTCTGTTAAGTGTCTGAATATCCTGAAAAGCGCTCTATAAATAAAATGTATTATTATTATGATATTATTACTTTTATCTCTGATAATGTACCAGTGCACAGCAGGATAAATGTATATTGTCGGCCTACGAGTTTTTTTTGTGTGCAATGGAAATATGATAACAAAGATGGTGATGATAAGTAGTTTGTTTTACAAGTGTGTGCACAGTTTACAGGCTAAATGCATTGCACATCTCGTTGTGTCTTAATTTCAATCCTGATAAAGCCATTCTATATAATGTAATATTATTTCCAATGCATAGTTGTCTGATGATGCATATGCATGAAATGCACTTCCTGTTATTGTCACATTTTCATTCACCTTTGCACATGAAAGATCTTTTTATGTTTTGGCCAAAATGTAAAAACCAAAACCTACATTTATATAGAATATGTGGCACAAGATCTACTATTATTGAAAAAATAAGAACTTTCTCATATATTAATGCCAAAGTGATGAAAATCGACTTGTTTTTATAGCAGCCCACGTACTTGTGAAGCTCCCTTTGCACCGGGAGGGGAATAAATATGGCCTCGGAGTTTTGATGGTGGAAGAAAAAAATATTTTATAGCAGCCATAAAATAATGCAACTGCACCTTATATGAGATATGTGCTAGCAGTCGTATCAACCCTGGTCTCAGCTGTTATTACTGTAAACAAAAAAATGTATCAACATTTTACAGCTACATTGATGTTTACAAATGAAACTCCAATTCCATGTGGATTCTGCAGAAGAATTAGTTTAAAGCACAAAACCTGAATGAAGATATTTCCAGGATTTGGTTTCAGGTTAAGGAGGATTCCACTGTGGAGATTATTGAATGAGTAAAACTCACAGATGTGGAGAAATTGTCCACAAGATCTCCCTATTTATTTCAGTTCTCCATGTCAAAAATGGAGTGTGAACGCCTCGCACGCTGCAGCGTCTGTTATCTATCAGCAGAAAGAAAAAGCAGCTCTGTACTGAGGATTCTGTTGAAATCACATCTAATGACCAACCGGCTCAGATTATGATTTTATATTTGTCATTCAAGAACCACTGTGCAGGGCTTAGCCGCTGTGTGGACTTAATATGATACCAAATTTTGCCTTCTTAAAGATTCGACTTTGGTAATCATTATATGGATTGAGTTTCACACAGGGGATTTCAGGATGTGCATTCAACTCCTGCTTTAAACCACTTAATATACTTAAAGTGTACCACAGGTCTATTGAATAGATCGCTTTGCCAATATACTGGGATTGTGTTTATATATATACTGTATGTGAGCTTTTGTAGCTTTTATTACATCTTTATTGTATTATTGATCAACTCTACACATATGGGAGGCTTTTATCTTTGCATCAAGGTAGAAATGTGAGGGTTTTTTTAGATGTTTGTATTGCTTCTAGCTGCTTTAATAATGCTTTAAAAATAATTGAAAAGACAGAAATGTATGACCCAGATGTCTAAAAGTCTTTAACCACATTAAGTCTGGTTTTAAAAGTCCTGTGTGGTGGATTTAGTGGCATCCAGTGGTGAGTTTGCAGATTGCAACCAACTGAAAACCCCTCAGCTAACCCACCCTTTCCAAGAGTGCTGGAGAACTATGGTGGCCCTCAGGTCAGGTAAAAATGTGACAAAGGTGCCAGTCTAGAGCCAGGGTTTGGCCACAAAATGTCTTAGTTTCAGATTAATATACACTTGTTATATATCTATTTCCGTCTACAGATGTCACTCCATCTGTAAAACTGAATCTTTTAAGTACAAATCTACGTATATTTTGGTGCATAAATCACCAAAATTTGAGTTGTGGTGCCCTGTTTTCTAGGTGTTGTTCAAAACACAGAATTTAACAGCATCTTAATAACTTAAGATAGTGGTTCCCAAAGAGTTATAAAAGGAAGAACGCATCTCAGCTGAATGGATTGTTCTCCACTGCTAACAACATGTGGACAAGTTTGTGAAAGACCTGCAAGGTAAACCATCAGTAAAGCAGATATACTTTCAATCTCAATATAGATATCGAGATATAAAGGCTGGTAGCTGATATTTGCAGCCCATTAAATATTGGCACCAGCTTTTAAGAAACTAATTCTGATTGAATCCTGCTAACATCCACTGCTCCATACCAGTGGTGAGCTCCCAGTGGAGGCCCAGTTTGGCAGGTGAGGGTGGAGGACCAGAGGATGTGCTCTGTGTTTAGCATCGATCAGCGGGAGATGGAGGTCTGACTCCCAGCCCGGTGTTGTGTTGGCCTGCCCTAATTGATGTAATGAATGTGATTAGGTGCTATCTGAGGGATCGCAGTGTCTGGCCCTCTGCCCTTTTTTCCTTATCTCCCAGTGCTTCCTGGGCCCTACAGAGCCGACCAATAATGCATCAGAATGGGGGAGATGGACTGACAGGCCTAACGATGGAGGGGATACCAGAAACTCATCCACAATATGAACATTATCAGCCATGTGGAAGTGGACACAGAAGCTTAGACATGCTGCTTATTTATAAATGTGCAGAGAATGTTCAGTGATATACAAGGTGTTTTTATGATTAATATACTGAATAATCTGTTTTCTTTTTGTTGGTACTGATTCAGTTGCATTAATAATTCTATCCTGGTCTCTTATGTTATTAGCTGCCTTGTATCAGTCACCTGTGTTAGAGGGTGAGCTGAGCAGAGGAGGCAGACAGAGCAGAGGGAAGTAATCAGCAGGGCAACACTGGCATCATGTGGAGGGACGGAGTCTTGCAGAGGACGTCACCGTCAGAGACTCATCAGTTTTAGAGGATAAACATCTGATGTTTGATGAGGGCAGGATTTTGCAACATCAGTGACCTCATCACAATTCATGGGAATCATCAAAAGTGTATATAATTATATATATAACCAGATAAAAAAATATTATACAGACTTTATGAGGGCATGCCTGTGCTTCAAAATGAGACAGTCTAGCTATATTACTCCAGTCAGGGACTACTTGTTGAGACAGATTGGCAGTATTTTTATTAAATGTATTTAAAATATGTATTTGGGGACGTCCTGTTGGCTCACTGCTAGAGTGCATACCATTGAAGTTGAGTTCTCTGCTGCATGTTTCCCCCTCCCGCTCTCTCTGTAACTATCATATAAAGCATGAAAATGTCAAAAAATAATCTGAGAAAAAAGTAATTTGTAACAAAATGTTTTAAATGCTCTTATTTCTGTATTTGAAATACCTAAAAATGGCATTTTATTCTTAAATAAGAGACATTTTTATGGCCAGGTTTAAGCTTTAGGATTCCTTTTTACAGCAGTTAACTTAATCACAGTCACTGCCTAAACGGGACAGTGACTCCTTATGAATCCTGCTGCTTTTTTGGCAAGACATGCTAAGATTGACCAGGCGTCCATGGCTGCACAGGGTACTGGTGTAAGATTAGTTCAGGTCCTATCCCTTTGACCCTCTGACCACTTGAAGTCAGGGCCTAAGCTCAGGTTTCTGCACACACCTGCAGAGTTAACCTGGTCTCTGGTATGGATCAGGTGCAGAAATACAGTAGGATTCATAATAATATGGCAACATTAGACAAAAAACAAACATGCATGCTCTGAATTCAATGCAACACAATGAGGGCAGAAGATAAAATGTCATTGCAGATCTTTTTATTTTATTTTTAGAAACACAGGACAGGAACGGTGGATAACTACTGGCCTGAATCTGGTATTTATTAAAGGTCAACATTGTTAGAAAATGTAGAAACTGGTCATATATTTGACATTTGATCAGAAACTGTACTTTAATCTTTTAGCAGTCATTGCTTGTATAACACTCCTGTGTTCCAGCTTTATTGGCTTTAAGATACGTGTGTTTTACACATATTACCGTGTGACCTTGAATATGGATGAGAGGAACCAGATGGATGGATGGATAACTCCTCTGTATCTGTATTCTTGGTGCAGCGCTGCAGAGTGTGACAGCCCTGGGGGCCTCATTAATAAAAATGGCTTCATTTAGACTTCATTTTCAATTCCTTCTTAAAATAAGTTTTCTAATTATGAGAGGACACCTGCTCGATACAGTTACATCAATTAATTATACATCCATCAGGAGTCTGATCACACAAGTTCTCCCAATCATTTTCATCACACACCTTTAATTGTCATTGATTAAGTGATTCTGTCTTTGATCTTAGTCCTGCTGTGTGCTGTGCAGGAGGTTTTATTATGGGATGGTCCCACTAAAACCGCTGAGTCACTTTACTGGGAGTTTCTTATGTATCACTAATAATGGATTTATGGTAACCAGCATATATGGGCTTAAAGTTTCTCATTCAATCAATCAAACTTTATCTAAATAACACCTTTCAAACGGTTAGAGCAGATGCTTCACAGATAATAAAGTAGCACTAGTGTAGACTGGAAAAAACAACAACAGGAAAGACAATTTAACAGTTAAAAATTATGAAAAATTAATATTTAAACGCTATGACAGGTTATGAAAACAGTATACGCAGCAAAACACACAGAAATAAATACTAAATTAAAGTAGTATACTATGGATAAAAGAAGAAGTAGAAACAACAATTAAAAAAATGTAATATAATAAAATATATAGATTTTTAGCTAAATAATTATACTA
>CAFUXE010000439.1:607179-622941 GCA_903364295.1 Serranus cabrilla | reverse complement strand
AAAAAAAAAAAAACGATTAAAGAGACAAAAAAAATCCCAAAGCCAAATAAAAATGAATAACAGGGATACATTTAATAAGAATAAGAATAAGAAATACTTTCAAAAAAGTAAGCAAACAAATTAATGTAAGTATTGTTTATGAACCATTCTTAATCAAAAGGCTTACTAAAAAGGCAGGTTTTAAGTTTAAGTTTTTGTAAGGATATGAAACATGCATGCAGCACCATATTTATTTTATAAGTCTTAAGAAGTAACTCATGCATGTATGTCCAGTTCCAGTTTTTTATTTATCAATTTATTTTATACATCTAAATCTAGAAAAATTAACCGTGCATTGCATTAATATACAGCTGATTGGGTAAAAAAAAAATCACGCATCAAAGCAACAAATAACTTCATTTATGACAAAGAATCATGTGAACTAATTGACCAAGAAATCCCCTTGTTTTAACCCTTGTGTTGTCTTAACTTTCTGTATCCACCACTTGCTTGATTGCAATTTAAACCCCAAATCTAGTTTGCAGGAACAAAATTTTCATTCACCGAAAACTTTGTAAATATCTAAGATTTTTCCTCTTCACGTGGCTGAAAAACTGGATTTAATCACTTGGATCAACTCATTTTTATTACAGCACACCTGTCATGAATGTTTTCTTTACTCAAGTAGGGGCTCGTTATTATAATTATTAGCATTATTATTGTCATTCTAGGAAAAGTCATTGAATTCTAAATTGAAAAAAGAACATTAAGGGCTGCGCGTCATGTTTTATCTCTGAGACAACAACATGTGTTAAACATTTTCTTCACCTCCTGCCGCTGTCCTATACATCAAACATACGTTCATCCTAAAGAGGGCAGTGTGACACAACAAATACACCTTTCTGCTTTCACACCTGTTCTCACCTTGTGCATATGAAGTGCATACATATGATCACTTTCTTCAATAAATAACATAAAGCACTGTCGTCAAAGCGTCCTCCAGCCCTTTAAAAGCCACTTAAAGCTGTGAACACGCTGCAGCATAATATAGCTGTTAAATATCTTACAGTCATACGTGTGATTTTCCTGAGCTGGATGTGGAGTCGGGCTGCTACAGTGATGCTGATGATTACAGCCTTCATGCACATTGATCATAAGCCGCCCCACCGTGTGGTGATGCTATTAATTACAGCAAATGCTGCGAAGCTTTCCCATCATCACAAGCCAATCAGTGAAATAACTGTGTGCTAATGGTGAAGGTTAGCGTGCCTTTCAGACTCAAGTATTATAAACGCTCTCATAAGGAAAAAGGAAGAAAAACTTATAATGAAAATAACTGAACCAATATAAATTGCATTACTAATGTGATGTATCTTATTTCATATTCTCTAATATAGAAGATATTTTATTTAATTAATGTTTCAGGTGTTACAACAATAAACCACTAATTAATTTCAACAGGAGAATGAAGAAGTGCAGCCAACAGCTGGAGGATGAATATCGCCTCAGGTGAGACAAACACATTATGCGCTTTAGATTCTTTAAATATTCATGAACAAATATTTCTTTTGTTTTAACCTCACAATACATTCATTTTATTAAGGTCATTGGATTATTATTCCAGGGTGATACAGGTGATTAAAAAGCAGACCCATTATTCTGGGCTGGGCTGCACCGCCAAAATAAAAGCTTGTTTCTGATAGACAACACATAACTTCCTTTACTGCACATTAAACCTGTTATGGGAGGTTATACAGCCTGGTTGTCTTTATCAGACACTTTGATGAGGCTGTGGTGTCTACATTTCTTTATTTTTCTTCTCTGCAACCTTGTAACATCCTCTGACCTGCAGTTCCTCACCTGTCCACTAGATGCCACTGCTGCTGCTGTCTCCTGCTCCTGTTTCAGGTAAGATAAGACTTTATTTATTAGGGAAATTTAGTCATCAAGATACAAGATATAAGGAAAAAGTAAGTAAAAGCATAAAGTGTAAAGTATGATAATATTACAATATAAGTTTAAGTATAATAATACAGTATTTGCTGTAAAATAAGTAGATAACTTCTCCCTCTCATACTGGATCAGATTGCATGTCATTACTGTTTGCATTGACCTTTGACCTCTAATAAAAAAGTGTTGTAAGTAATACACCAGTCTAGCCTTTCAGTCCTTTTTATTTTGGATCATTTTGGCAGTATTAATGCATATGGGATACATTTTGGCAAGGGTGTAAGTCTTTTTCACTCAGACCATTAAGGACAAAAATGTTCCCATTGAAACCCATTAAAACCACCGTTTTTGATCCCAAAGTCTATTATCTCAGGCTTTTAATATTGTGCTCCGGCTTCAGAATAGTCATTTTTACTATTTTCTACCAGATTGAGCCATTTGTTTTGTAGAAATGTTATTTTCCTGGTTTCCACCAGGGTCATTGCTGCTGTGTTATGTAAAAATAAAAATAATCATCAACATATCTGAGACTGTGAAGGAAATTCAACCTTAGCATTAGGAAATATAGAAAATAATATAATTTTGGTGTATTTTTCAATAAAAAAAAGTGACTTTTTGTAAACAAACTGAAATTTAAAGAATTAAAATATGAAAATTTAAATAGATTTGGTATTTAGGGCTCACACTGATGGTAGTTAAAGCATTTAATAACATACTTCACAAAAAATAATAATCAATAAATCAATAAAAATCCAAATAATTGTTGTTAATCATTGACATATCCCACACTGTGAAACATACAAATAAAAATTATTTTTATGAAATTACATCATGCAAACTGACATTTAGGGCCAAAAAAGTTGGTCAAAAGATTGTGGAAAACAATATTAATATATAATTTTATGTCATTTTTTTCTCATTTTAAAGGGTATTTTTTCCTCAAATAACCTGATACAGTTTTAAACCTAAAAGAAAAGCTTGAAAGCTGCATTAAAATGTTATTTTTACATAAAAGAGTGAGTTCTAAAAGGACATTATTAGCATTAAAGTGACTCAACACCTCCATCATGTGGTATAGACATATAAGTTGCGTCATTTGATACATTAGAGAAGAAAAGTATCCTTTCACATATACTGTATTTACTGAGGAGGAGCTATTCCGGGCTAATGGTGGGATAAACTTTGGCACAAAGCAGACAGGTAAAAGAGGAGGCGATATGCTAACAATGTGTCCGCCTGCAGGATGTCTCAGGCTTTTATGTATTTCTGGTAATGGGTGAAAAGGGAGCGATAATGGGCTGTTTGACTCGGAGGAAGTGAAATTCTCCTCCAGGGGTTTCACCTGTCTGTGAAAGATTATCATGAATAATACTTCTGAAAGCCGGAGTTAGGTCTCAGCGAGAAATATGTGTTTTCACAAGGTTTTCTTTAACCTTCATTTGCATAATTAACTTACTTCATGACCTGTGAAGATCCATAATGATGACAGGTTCACTGTGAGTCCTAAAGGGCAGCCATCTTTTCTCTTATTCTCTGTGCTTGTCTACACACTACTTCATTTTGTTTATTTATTTCAAAGGTTTAGAGACAAAACAACCAAAAAAACTATTTGATTTGACAGTTTTATATATTCTTTAGTAAATGTATTTTGTTACATTTCACTACTGGTGCCCGTCACTTAAATTTTGTGGCAGTCATTGTGTTAATTTCCTTGGCAGTATTATAATAATTTTGTCTATTTATCGCATTGTTTATTTCATAGGATTAGTTATTTAATTCTGACTGGAATCACAAAAAAAAACCCAATTTTATTTGATAGTTTTATAAGCAGAAATATATTTAGAAAAGGAAAATTGGCCACTATTTAAAAAAATAAACAACAGTAAAACAAAAATAATAATAAATATTAGGTAAAAAAGACAGTCATGTTAATTATATTTGCTGTTCAAGCTTTACACTACAGTTTAAAGCACCCATAGCACCAACTGTAACACTGGGATTCCTGCTGTCGATTGGACACTGGATGACCCTTTGACAGGTCCTGTGCGGCAGCATGAAAAATGGCGTAAAAAGAGTCCCGTTAATGAGGCAGGGTGAGAGATGGGGATGATGCTGAAAGACAGATTCTGCAGAGCGAAAGTGTCAATGAGCTGGATGGAGAGAGCAGATGCATGTTGGACCGGAGCTGTCGATAGACACCTAGACAAGCAGTTGTCTATTCTCTGTGCAGCCATAACAAGCTGCAGAGCCTCACCTCCCCCCCCCCTTCCAGTTCCCCTTTGGCCCCGGCCGGGCCTGCTGTCTGGGGCCGAGGTGCCTGAAAATCCTGGTAATAACGGTGGCATTGATCTCTGTGCCTGGGATGGCCAATTACAGCTTCCATAGCATCTAATGAGGAGCAATCGCTGCAGTGGCAATTACTGGAGCTGTACAGCGCCCTGGAACTGAGATGGAGAGCTGCAGAACACAGGGAAGTGCAAGTGAGACAAATAAAGAGAGCGGCTCTTACTGCGGCGCACATACACAAACACACATGCAGGGGATTCAGGTGGACACAGTGAAAAAAGATTGATTAAAAGATTTTCTCATTAGTTTAACTCAGTAGGCTGAGAGTCAGTACGTATGGAAAATGGAAATTGGAATATTTAGGTTTATTAGGTCAAATTTAATCTGTTAAAATGTACAGATGCTGTATCTATAAGTAGGGGTTTAGTTTTTTTTCTAACTTTGATATTTTGATTTGATTTGATTTTTTAAAGGTTGATTATGACGTTTATGCAAAAAAATGTTTTAAAATTT
Organism: Serranus cabrilla; assembly: GCA_903364295.1. Lineage (NCBI taxonomy): Eukaryota > Metazoa > Chordata > Actinopteri > Perciformes > Serranidae > Serranus > Serranus cabrilla. The sequence goes on along the minus strand of CAFUXE010000439.1, from coordinate 618,213 downwards.
TATTTAAGTTTGAAAAATTAATGTAAGCAATAGGAAACAGAATAAAATAATATAATGAAAAATAATGATTTATTTATTTACTATTTATTTAAGTATATGTCTTTTTTTTTTTTTTTTACCTCATTAGTCTAGGTTTCACGTTATTTATTTAATAGGGTTATTTATTTCATACTGAAATTAAACGACATCTGTTACTTAAAAAGATATAAATTTGATAGTGTAGCAGGTCAAATTTAGGAAAGGAAAAGTAGCCACTGAAAGAAAAATGTAATAAAAAAAAGAAAATAATAAATTATAATAATAAAAGATTTGTTTATACATCTAACTTTATTGTCTCATTTATATATTAATATTTATGTGAATTATATATATTACCTCATTTATTTCATAGATGAATTATATTTAACACTAACTTAAATTTGACAAGTTTATAAGCAAAAATACATTTAGAAAAGTAAAAAAATTGGCCACTAGATAAATAAAATAGCAATAATTAAAAAAACAAAATTCAATGAATAAAAAATATTAATTATACAAAACATATTAATTTATTTAAAAATATATATTTTCGTATGTATTTAATCACACGTAATTTCATATTTTATCATCATGACATAATTGCGGTATTTAAATGATTTATTACATAGGTTTATTTATTTATTATTGACTGAAGTGACTTTCCATACAAGGGAAGTCACTTCACAAGCTGACGTCACGTTGGCCTCCTCAGCTAGCCTGCACACCTGCACGCGCTTGTCTCATCAGGTGAGGAGGAACCATCTTTGCACCTTCTTCACGGATGAACCGCAGGATACCGGCTGGGGTTTTATGGCCTTTCTGTCGGGAGACATTGGAACAAATCCGGAGCAGCTTCCCAAAGGATTTCCTGCCAGAACTTGACTTCAACCAGGTAAGAAAAGCTTCATGTGTGGTTAATCTGGCTAATGTTTGCTGCGTCACCTTGCTAGCTGTTAGCATCGTTAATTGTCATCAATTGTGCGTCAATTTGTTGCTGCGTTTTCTTCTTGCTGAGCTGATGTTTTAAGGCTGTTTGGTTCTTTTAAAATGAAACTTTAAGCTGGTGTGTTTACTCATGGCTGAGTGTTTGGAGTGTGTTGGTTTAACAGCATGTTGTTGGTGTTTTACATATTGTGGTTCAGTTTAAACTTGCTAATACCCTCCGCAGCCGCGTAATACTGTGTTTGCTTTACTGGTGTAAATATGACTGTTTTGCGCACACTTTTCAGTAGGCTTACTAATTAATAATGGCTTCACGCTGGACTCAACATTATTTTATTGTCTAACTAGATTTATAGGTAGTCAAATTCACTTTTTCTTTCTTTTTCAGTTATCCACATCACAATTCTGTTTTACGTGCTGTTTTAAGCTCTTGCAGCCAATAATTTTTATGACATTAGATAGATACTTATCCCGATGGAAAATCCAAGCCTCCAGTCACAGCATGTAAACATACATTATACATACACTGAAAAAATGTTAACATACAAAAGTAAATTATTATCTGCAGCACAGGTGCCTCGTGTTGAAGTGCTGCTGCAGGTGTGTACTTGATACTATAGCTGAGTACCATACACATACTTTTTCTTTTTTACTTATTGTGCAAACTGCACATCTGCCCTTGAAAACTATGCACATATAATGCATGCATATAATTAAGACATTCAACTTCATCGTAGCGTAACGTGGCATGACTCTCTGGCTCATATATATGCTGTGCAGAGGATTGTGGGTCCAAAAAAGCTGCAAAATGCGACCAAATGTTGCAGAACATCCTGGTATTTTTGACATACTAAGTTCGTTATACTACAGTATACATGGGGCTGCAAAAGTAGGTGTACAGTAAGGATTATTTCAGTATTATAATAGTGGTTCCAGTTATGCTGTAATCACATAAATGAATGTACGGCATGAAAACAGGTGGACTTTGCACCTTGACAGTCAATCTGATGCTCTTACAGAAGGTGAAAGGTCGTTGGTTTCTGTTTAACTCCAACAATTAAAGGAGAGGATGTGGATTTCATGGCGTGAGGCGAAGGTCTACTTTATGGTCTCAAATCTGAGCAGAAATGTTTTCTGGGCTTGGATTTCACACTCTAACACCTTGTTATATTGGCTTGTGAAATGATTATTTTTGACACAAATTGGCTGCAGTATACCATTACACCACACATACAATAACTACATTTTTCTAGCTGCATTCTGCCCCCTGATATCTTCATTTGTATGCTTTGAAAAGCAGGAGATTGCTTTCTATAGAGAGCCGAATGCTGGTTTATTCCTGGCCAATCAAATGTCCAAAGCTTGTTAAATTTGTTAAGTGAAATGTCACCTTATGTTAGATCAGACTTCACAACTTTTATTGCCCCGTTGGACACTGTCTCTCTCTGATGTTTTAAATTCCTGCACTTACTTAGTTAAAAGAGTCGGACTACAGGTTGAACATCCACCAATTATAGCTTTCAGGCTTTTGCTTTGAGTGTGATGTGTAAAAGTTGGTCAGGGCACACGGCCTTGTGAGGCATTCAGCGTTGGCTGTCCTCCGCTGGGATAAAAGCATCGAGGACGCAGGATAAAATGAGACATTTTTGTATCTGGTCTTTATTTTATTCCCCAAACCCCTGCGTTTATTAGATTAAGCCATTTTTGTGCTGATATCATGTAGTCTGATTCCTTTTCATGTTTAATTATTGAGGGCAGGAGTCCTGTAGCAATAATTACTATATAGACTTATCATATAATAGATGGACATGACCACAATAATGCAGGTTTGTGTACTTTATAATGTCCGCAACACTTGATGTTTAACAAACAGCAGGTTTTACCAACTTTTATAGAACCTGGGAGCAGCGTCTAAGCATGTTTTCATAGCAAATTGTAATAAAAAAGGATATTTTAATGTTTTTTTTCACCTTCATGTGTGAATATTGTTCAAAATTCAAAGTGAATTGCTCTTTTAAAGGGTGTCGTGCATTATAGTCCGATTATATTATCACATGAGCGGCATAAATTGGGTTTAAAGTTACAATAATGTCACAGTCGTTTCTGCAGCAATGCATCGTCAAAGAAAAATAGGCCTTTGTGCTAGTTTGTATTAAAAACTGCAGAATTAAAGCATTCCAGTGCAACATTAAAACCTTAATAAATAAGTTTAATTTAGCAGAAAATGAACCTAACGAGCTTTACAAAGCGAGTTCTGACGGTGTTTTAAAGCAGTGCATCGCAGGGTGTTCCCGGTATTTTGTCCACCCTCTTGTACAAGCGCATTACAGCAGATTTGTGGGGCGCTGACGGTAATAGACCCTGATAGAGGAGCAAAATGCCTGTCATCCTTTACATTCTTCTCATTCATTCTCTCATTTCCCATTAGCATCTCTGTCTGCTTGTGTGAGCTGTCTGCAGATCTAACCATGACTGTGTTTGTGATCTGTGAGCCTGTTTGGATGTCTGACTTTCAGAAACTATTCCTTTTTACTCTCCCCACACTCTGCTTCATTTTTTTTCTCCAGTTGTGTATAGATCTTCTATCATCTTTCCTCTTTTCTCTCGCTGCATCTTTGCCGCTGTGTAACTTTAATATCTGGGTTTAGAACAAGGACAGAGGCAGCAGCTCAGTGACAGTCAGACATGGGGGAGCAACACAAACACCCTTCAAAGCTCTTTTTTTTAAAATATATAAGCGAGGGATAAGAGAGAACCAGCACATAGACACAGCCGTGAGAGAGTCTGATTGAGGCTTTGGCGTGAGAAGGCTGTGGGCCTGTAGCTTTCATTAGACTAAACCCACAAACACGCATGCATACACACACATCGACGTTGTTAGCTGAGAGGGAGCGAGGTGTGGAGAGAGGGGTGGAGAGGTTACAAGATAATCAACACTCTCTCTCCTCCGTAAACCCACACAATAAAGACTTGACATCAATATGCCAGTGCAGTCATCACCACAATAGCGCCTGGCACCGAAGGGGGAAAGGGCCTCCACAGTACATCCGCACTGATTAAACCATGATGAGTGTGTATGTGTGTGTGCGCGGCTGTTCTCTGGAATGTAGCATAGAGTTTGCTGACTTTTAATTAGCACACAAGAGTTTGGCTGTCCTTTGTTTTAGGCTTGTATGCAAGTGCATGATTAGGTGTCCGAATATAAGAGAATAATGAACTGTAGCAAGTGTGTTATCTTTTATAATGGCACGCGTCAGAATGCATTATGCTGTCAATACCGCGGTCAGCTGTTAAAGAATAGAAAATGTTGAACTTGCATCAGTTTTGATGTAGTAGAACTTTGGCTGGTTCGTACTATCAGTTACAGTTAGTAAAAGTTTCTTTTAACAGGAAGTACATCTAATGGGGGTGAGACGTGCATCCAAATGTGCCTTATGGAACTCTGAAAAACTAGAGATTTGAGTTTTAGCTGCATGTCTTTCTGGCCAGTTGTGAGAACCACCAACCTTGCAGCAAAAAGGGTTAAAATTCAACTTGCTAGTACAGTAACGAGCTATTTGACACATACCACTATATCGATGAGGACTAGCAGGTTAAATGGCAGCATAGACTTGTAAGACAAGGCTGCATGTGTCCAGAACAGTGGATGCAACATCGTAGCATCATCAGCCTGCAGCAACATGCATGCTTGCAAGTGCATGATTCGATGTGCCAATATAAGAGAATAAAGGTATTTGCAGAGTGTGTTATCTTCTATCAGAAAGCATTATGCTGTCAATACCATGGCCAACAGTTAGAGCCATATTTGCCATCAGTTTTGATGCTGTGAGAAGGGATTTTAATCGTTAAATATTCAAATTCTGACTCATTTGTACCTTTAGAGACTTTTAGCTACGTGTCAGCTGTGTCATACTCTTGTGAAAGTCATGATCTAGGCAGCAAAGATGGCTTGCTAGTGCAGCAGCAGGAGCTGCCTGACACATGCCACTATATCGCTGAGGACTGGCAGGTTAAATGGGCACAGAGGATACCAGACAGACACACACCTGAAGACCTTGCAGCTAAACTAGCACTGGGGACTCTGGAGATGAGGCAGCATTTTGTTCACGCAGAACACGGAAAGTAGGTCCAAACCTTGACTCTCCTGGACGGGTGAACACACGGGACTTTCTCGCCTGCTTGTCAGTTAACAGTTGATGATCAGGTATGAATTTTTAAGGTGTTGTGATGAGCAGGGATCCCAGTAGATTACCCCATACCAAACAGGAATAGGGATGTCATGACTCATTCATTTATTATCCTTACGCCGATCCCAGCTGACACTGGGCGAGAGGCGCCCTGGACAGATGGCAGGAGTGTCACAGGACTGTCAGAATTTCAGTGCTAAAAAAATCATCAAAATGGGTTTTTAATTTCATGAAACTCAAAATCAGGATTGGCGAAAATGGAAATTTGACCATATGGTCTTAATGTGATAAAAGCCATAAAAATACGGCAATGATATCACACTTTATATCAGGTAGCCAAACAGTTGTCAAGGCACAAAACCATTATTTTTTTATCTTTACGAATCAAAACTCAATAGTCTACCCCTGCAGATGAATAAACTTCTTGAATTCAAACTTTATATTGGCACCAACATTGTCAACTTTGGAATAAACTGCACTTTACTACTCCAACACGTAGGAAGAGTTTGTTTCCTAGTAACAGCTGAGTAGTCTTCCACAATGTCAAAGCTGTGCGGTTATCTAAAAATAAATCACTCCCTCAGCCAATCAGAAGCTTTCTCTGTGAGGACAGTTGATGGATAAAAGTGTTTATTGTTGCTATGGTGCAGAACAGACGTTATAACGGCAAATCTCAGTTGTCTGACAACATAAAACATGCAAATTATGTACTAGCATATATAAAGAAAGCCTTAAGACCTCAGCATGATTACATTACTAAACATGTGTTTGTCCAGCAGTTATACCGGGCCGGAGCTTACAAGGGATTATAGTGATATCACCACCTGTACCACCGGCATTATTTTCTAATTAAATCCCTCACATTCGTCCTCCTCCACCTTTCACCCTCACACAGCCAATCAGCAACGGTGACAAGTACCACTCTGCAGCCATTAGTTGATCATTTATATTTCACACAGGGTGAGTATTTCTCTTGGACCGAGGAGAGATGTATTGGATAAACCTGTAATGAAGTGTTTCGTAGTTGTGTCACACACACAGCCTTGAGCAGAGCCCCGGTAAAGTCGTCGTCCACCTTTAGATGGCAGCAGCATGCCACTCCATCACACAGGAGGAATCAGAGAGACACAGAGTGTGATAGATGTCTGGAGCAAAGCTATGAGCGAAAAACAAAGAGGGACAGTTAGAGCTCATTATTCCTTTGATTCTTTAATCTTCCTCATGTCTTCATCCAAATCGTTGTTATTGGTAATAGGCTGCGTCTTCCAGCGAGGGGAGGAAAAAAAAAAACCTTAAATAAGAGAAAAACTGGAGCTGCTTCGCTCATCTTGTTGTCTAAGTTTGATGTCTCTTCCGTGTAATTGAACTTGATGAATGTGGCGTTGTTTTTCCCGCGAATACGCTTTGTCCTTTCAACCCCATCTGACATATCTGGGCCGGCCGGTTATTTTCAGAACACAATCCAGGTACCTGTCTGTCTGCTGCAGGTTTGAATTGTCAATTATACGTCGTCATGAGAAAGTGAGCGCCGCTGCAGGTTTTTGCATACAGTTGTAAAAATCTGCATGAGCCTGTTTAGTCTGCGCTGCTTAAATTAGATGTTGTAAGTCGGCAGTGAAAGATGCAGAAAGGTGATACTTTACAACATGAATTTCAGCTGATCGACGTGCTCTGTGTCAGTATTTCCCCTTTTGACACTGAAGCAAGGTAAAATATTGTAATAGAATATATTTGGAAACCGTTTTCTACTTTGATGTTTTGAAATTTGGGTTAGATTTCCTCTCAATGCTGCAGCTATCCAGGATATTGTGTCAGCTCACATTTTGTTGCTTATTCACATGAGTTTCATGGCCGTGACCAGGATTTTGGAAACCCCTGATTCAACCATTGCAACTGCACGAGAATTGTCAATCAGTTTATTCCTTTTAGAGCGAAAATGATTTGCAAATCAACAGAAAATGTTTTGGCAACTGCTTCTTTTTAAAGCTAAAATGTCAAAGAATTGCTAGTTGTAGCTTCTTAAATGTGACTAAATGTTGCTTTTCTGTCTTCTGCTATAGAAAACAAATGGGTTTTAGAGTGATGGTCGGACAAAACAAGCAATTTAAAGTGAAACACTGGTCGGTATTTTACTTTCTTTGACATTTTATAGACGTAACAATTAATTTATGCCGTTGCGGAAAGTGTTGGGGCTTTAATCAATATTAAAAATGATTGTTCTTTACAAGTCTGCGACCCCATTTCCATTTAACTGTTCAGCTATATTCTCTGTTAATTCTATCCCCCCACAGTATACGCTGCACTAAATTCAGTTTCAAAGAATTCTCCACACTGCCAGGGAGATAATTCTGCTGGAGTGATACTAAATCCAGTTATTTTATTTTAAGTCACTCACACATTCAAAGATAGTGACTCTGAAGAACATCAGAATAAGCCTTAAAAGCCCTCTATGTTGTATTTGGCTGCAAACTCTTCCGCAGAATCCCAAATTCCCAGAAACAATAATGAATACATGTCATCGGTGTCTGCTGTCGTATCTCCGGCCCCGATGAGGTTTTAGCGTAGCAGCATCTACTCAATATTTCACCCTTTTCTTGGGTTGGAGTTATGTAATATCGGGTCAGAGGAGGCCGTCACATAAACAGTTTTTTTCCACGAGATAATCCAATGAAAAGTTTAGAAGAGTAAACTCTGGACACTCAACCTCCAGCAAGAAAAGAAGGGAGAGAGCAGGAGGAAAAGGGAGGGAGAAACACCTATGAACTTAATTACCCAATGAATAATTAATGTTTGATTGCAGCGTTCCCCCAGGCTGTCAACACAAGATAATTTATCATAAGATTATAATTTATCACTAATTGCTTTGGCAAGAGGTTTATGATTAGAATAATTTGCTTATTAAATGCACAAATTTTATTAAGCAGCAAACTTTTGTGTAAAGTACGTATCGATTCAGCTGCGCCCACACCGTCGGAGAGAGTGCCATTAAATTGCGTTTAATCGAGTTACACATTCGGGATTAAAAATAGTTGTTTGCTCAGTCATAATGCAGTCCTGCTTTCCATAATTTAGTTAAACAAAACAGGTGATTATTCTAATGCAGTGAGATGCATACGACCCAGGGAGCGATTTTAGCACAGAGAGGTGCCTCAATATCCTCAAAGCCAAGAAAAGCACAACAGCATCCTAAAGACTTAAGCTCCTCTGTGAATCCTGTTTACTCCTCTAAGCTGTAATGCCTATTTAGATGAGGAGAATTTGAATTGTTTGTCCCCGGCATAATGAATGTTTGTTGACTGGCGTGGAAATCTTTGTGGAGTAGTCACAGTATCGTCGCTGTGGGCAGGTCAGGTGGATGGTTGGTGCTCGTGACTTCCTACAGGCCGTTCGTGCATCTTTGTCCCCACTGTCAGCTTTAGTAAGTGCTCATTTATTCTGTTAATTCTTACTTATTGTTTGCTATAATATATAAGCTGTGCTTGCAAAAGGAACAGTGATCATAGGTTGAGCCTCACCTGCTGAAATAACCTCGCTGACAAAATCAAACCTTTTGAGACCGTTTCATTGAGAATATGTTTCCAAGTGTCGTCTAACTTGTGGCAATGCTGCCGTTTAAATTTAGAAACCACTCGTAGAAAAAGACCCGGACAAAAAGATGTATAACCCGGTGGAAGGAGCACAAAAGACGAGCCCTTGAGCAAAAGACACTCTGAGCTTTTTCTCCTCCCTTTACACTGATCTATGTACAGAAAAGGCCAGATTATTCTTTTAACCAAGACCCAGCTGTTAAACGTAGTGGAAGATCTGTTTTGTAATGGCAGCGCCTTGTGGGAGTCGTTTGGTTTTGTACAGTTACTTTGCATTGTTATACAAGTAAGAGACCAAGAAGCACCCCAGGGTGCAATTATTCCAAAGGCCCTAAACTGTCTGAACACACTTCTAGGTGCTTCTTGTGTGGTAGCTCTGCTCTGTGAATGTTTCCCACTGTTTATTTGTAGATTTAACCCGAGCTTTCTTTTAAAACAACCATGCACACAACACAGATGTAAAAGGCTAAATATGCAGATGTGTATAAATCCATCCGATGTCAGAACCAATCGGTTATCAGTCTGCTGATGATTCACTGTTTTTTTTTGTGTGTACTCAGTATATATCCAGACATGAGTCAAGACTTCCTCGTCTGTGTGCCGGTCATTAGTCGTGTTTCCATCAATACATTTCTCTGCACATTTAGAAGATTTGCATGAGAAAAGCTTGATAGAAACACCAGCTTTCCATCAAAGTTTTTATGCTCGTTTGAGTTCTCTTTTCGGAAAAATAGTTTTTGCACTGAATGGAAGATGGAAACACTTTTTCTGAACAAGTTCTGACAGAACGAACATTTAACTCACATGATTGATCAGCTGTTTCCTAAGTTGACCAACTGAATCCAATTCCTGAAGATTTCTCTCCATTATCTCATGTTGGTGGCCAAAGTTGTCTGATTAGAAACCTCTTTTTTGTTGTTTTTTCTCTAGCCTACAGCAACACATCACACTGCCATCTTATGACCAAAGTACCTTACTGCAGCTTTGTTTATTTGCTCAATAACAGTTGACGGAAATGTCCCGAATTTGCATTTATTTCAATGCAACATTTCAAAATTTGGCTTCAGAATTGGCTGTGACTTTCATGTAAACATAGCTATTATTTACAGTCTTTTTAGCAATAAGTGGAGTTTAAGACCGAATGGTTTCACAAGTGGCCAGTTTTTGCTGAGTTAGGTAATAAAATTAGCTAATTAAAAGATAACATGTTATCGGACGATAGCAGATGGATTTTGAGATCCTCTTTTGCTCTCCTTTGCTCCGCCCTCTTCTGTGATTGGTCAATACTACTTGAACTACAAACTGACTACAAATGGTCACCAAAATGCTTTTTTATACCAAAGTATTTTCTGCTGCAGACATATTCTGCATTTTTATCTGTTTGTAGAGATGAGTTACAAACCAGTAGGAACATATTTCTTTGGATTGCATCTGTTCGGTCTGTGCCCAGCTGAACTTTTCCAGTTATTTTTAATGTTATCTTTGCAAGTTCTGCTGTCATGCTAAGATTGTGCTCATCATTTTTTCTCTTCTTCGACCTTGTTGATCTGAAATCATCCTTAAATCTTTCTAATGAGTTCCTGTTGGGTTCTTGTTTTCCTATAATAGACTCCCGTTCGGGGTCTTGTCATGTTATTTAACTTGTTTTCTCTCTGTTTAAACGATCCAAACCACGTCATCATTTGGCCATGTTAAACAATGCATATGGTAGTTTTTGACGAGGATTATGCATCCACATTTTTCCCAGACGAGATGAATAGTGACTCACACGTGCACACACATACTGTGTCGTGGCATTTCGAGGGAGGAGAGGAGTGGAGTGGGCTGCTGGAAGCCATGTGTGTTCCTCGTCCTGCTGTCCAATCAATGTGAGAGGACAGGAAAGGAAGGGCTGAGGGCCAGTATAACACTTTGTAACACTCTCACCTCACAGTGTGCACACGTCACTAAACGTTACTCTCAACACACACACACACACGTGCACATGCAGACCTTTTGTCTCACTGGCTGGGAAAAGGATGGTGTGTGTGTGTGTGTGTTTATCAGTGCAGCTGTAGGTGCTCTTATCAGCCTCCTGAGGAAGTTGGACAGATATCAGTTCTGGTGGCACAGACATGGACTACATATGGCACAGATAGTACTCGTTTTGACACACACACTCCACAAACACACACACAGTAGGAGACACCTCGTATTAAAGGGTTTGGCAGCCGTGTTGAAACCGTCAGACAGCCAATCAGGGGATCGATGGCAGCCGTGACTCGCCCAATGACCCACACTGTTATCTCCGCTGGCCATCC
>CAFUXE010000439.1:582621-607042 GCA_903364295.1 Serranus cabrilla | reverse complement strand
CTCCCTCCTTCCCCTTCCTTTACTGGCAGTCTGGTTTTTCTGGTCTAATGAACCTGGGGGGTCTCAGGGCAGCCTCCGCTGGGTTGATTAGGATCCTCATTAAAGAGAGGACCAGACCAGACTCCTCTCCCTCCCTCCCCCCTTCTCCGTCCATCTCCCATCTCTCCCTTTCCTCCTCCTTCCCCTCCCTCCACCCTGCCCTGTCACACAGAGTGGCATTTTTAATTACCGCTGCTCATCATAAAAGGAAGACCCATTATACATATCAGTGCGAGTGTGTATGCGTGTGTGTTTTTGTCCATCCTTTCCTTTTCCTTTCTTCACTGATCTATTGTAATGAACTCAGTGTGTGGTGTAAACTCCATGGGAAGGCTCATCATGAAAACAGACAAAACTGGCCAACTAGTTGGCATTTTTAACGCACTGAATACACAAATAAACACCACAGTCTTTAATGTTCGCTTTAGACTCACTTTCATGCTTGCAGAAAGCAGTAATGAGCAAAAAAATAACTTGTTTAGAAAAAAAGGTGCAGGGGGAAGAAGAAAGGGAGAGGCAGACGCAGAAAGAAAGGACCGCAGAGCGGAGAAATAAATGAGGTCGTTTATTAAAGTTTAAGGGTAAAGAAAAAGAATAGAAAGATGGAGTTGTGGAAATAATAATAAAAAAAAAGAGTAAGCTGGAGCAGGGCAGGGTTAAGTCTGGGTTTTTGCTGTTGTGCTCAATGACGGGATCAGATCAGATCAGCGCTGCTCCAGAGGATGCTCGGGGCCAAAAACGAAATCTGATTATGTCGCCTGAGAAGACTAATCTCTCTTGAATCTGTCTTCGTCTAATTCCAAAAACAATACTGTAATCTGTGTGTTTGTGTGTGTGTGTGTGTGTGTGTGTGCGTGCGAGTGTTTGCTGCTAACTAGGGTCATACACTCTGACTGACTGACTCTGGAGTTTCCTGTCAAATGCCCGAATATTACTTGTTAGATAACATGAAGGGTGTAAAATTTATTAAAGAATGAGCTGTGGTCGCTTTACGTGATTAGTTATATTGTCAATTAGTATCCTAATAATCAGACTGAACTCCCAGTTTGTCTTTATTCCATAAAGTCTTTATTCCTCCTCTACTCATATGTGTTCAGGTTATAGTTTTGCTGTATGAATATTTGTCATTCCCTACTGTTTGATACTAGAAAAACATTTTGCATTCACTTGCTGAAGGTTTAAGAAGTGCACACGCTGCACAAGCATGATTTTGGGACATCGCAATTATTTTGAAAGGTCCAGGAAGCAAATCAAAGTGTAAACATGGAAAACACAGTTAACTGCACACTGAGAATGGACTTTCTCAGGAAGTAGATGACAAAATATAATGTTGCATAATCATAAATTCAAGATTTTCCAATTTTGAAGGAGGAGAACTCAGCAAAGTTACATCAAACCCATTTTTTGCAAGCAGCTGTTATTTCTGCTAGTTGATTTCTGAGTTCAATCTGTCAGTCAATTTACAACAAATTTTACTTTTATTTTGCACAATTTAAAATGACAAACATAACCAAAAAACTAACTACCTAGATTATGTCAAAATAATAATTATTGCTAATAATTCTACATAATAGTGATGAAAAAGTAATAATAACACAATTTATGGAATAAATAAATGAATAACTTTAAAATAACTGTAACTTGTTGACCTTTTTGTGAAATTTTCCAGCCTCTGGCACCCAAAGGTGAAGTCCCAATATTATATATATAATAACGTGCCTAAAAATCTCCTGTTGACTTTAAGGAGCAGGTAGGTGGTCGTCAATGAGCTCAATATTTGGATCATAGAAAAAAATCTCAACTAAATCAACTAAAAACTACTGAAATCGTTCATTTGGCAGAATAAATAGCATTTTTTTTAGTTTAGCTTCTCCAATGTGGGAACAAATCATTGCTAATTGAGAATCTGTTGGATTAAACGAGCAGCGGTTTGCTCTGGGAACATGAGAAGCACATCTTCTGGTACTAAATATTTCATGTATTAAACTGATTTGAACCTAAAACTGACTGATTTTACAATATAATGTATATTGGAAATGTTAGTTGCAGCCCAAATGAAGTCCTCTATATAATACATACAGTCCAGCCACAGAAAGTTTTGTTCTGTGACTCATGCGTGCGCTCACACAGCCATATTCTGTCACAATACATTAGGTATCAGAACTGTTCAGTGAGCAATCAGATAAGCAGCACACACACACACACACACACACACACACACACACACGTATATACATGAGTGCTTGTTCTGCTCACTGACTTTCTGTAAGCACACCCGTCCACTAATTAGATTCCATTAAAGGTGGCGTTCATAACTCCGGAGGTTTCTTTGGCTGACACACCACTTGATGTTAAAAATACCGCCAATTAGACACAGCTTCAACACACCATCACGTCCGACCACCCAGAAAGATGAGAGCTCGCTCTGCCTCGACAGGCGTTCGACTTCCAACCACCAGCCAAAAAAAAAAAGTCACCCAAGTTTCTCTCCTGTCTGTAATGGTCTGGCAACTCCTGGAAATTGAGGGTAGAGATAGAAATCATCCTCGCAGGGGGGGGCGAAGAAGAGGAAGCAGAGGGTTTATCAACAAAAGCAGCGCTTGGGGATTTACTGGACAAGGTATCGGACTCGGGCTAGACTCCCCAGGTGCCTGCTGGGAAGGCAAAGCAGGGGCTTTTCTCTGGCTAAATACCAGTGTTGTCTTCTCCTCTTTTGTCTCCCTTTGGTCTCCTCATGGTGCCATCTTTCCCTGTCACTCTTTATCAATGACTCAAGCACCTGCTATTAGCTTATCCTGCTAACTGCTGATAAAAACCTCGTGACTACATCTCAACCCCCTCCATTCACCTTCTTTTCATTTTGAGAATGAAGAAGGGAGAGTTGTGCACTGGTATTTTGGGTATTTCCCCCCCGTCTCCGTAGCTCCGTCTGTCAGCACGCCAGCAGCATCTAAGCTAACCCGGGCCGGCGTCGGAAATGTCACTCGGTGCATTAGCATTTAGCCACCGCGCTCTGCTGTCAATCTGGGTTTATCTTTGACACCCCCTATGGTCTCTCACCTTAGCTCCCAGCCCCCCCGTCCTCCGTTAGGCATTGTACTAATAAGGCAGGGGGACAGTAGAATTTATCAGGGCTAGACACTCCCGCCCCGCCAGCCATTACTCATCCACAGACCAGGACATGCCAACAGTGGCTAATTGCTTTCTTTAACATTGGCACATGTGACATTCAGCAGACTCTTCACTGGAGGAAGATGGGCTTTTCCTCACGGCAACCCGAGAGGAAATTGGTTTTGTGCACCTCGTGTCTAAATAAATGGCACATATACATGATAAGTACACAAGAAATAGAGACAATTGGAAGATGTTGGTGCAAAACCAACAAGAAGTCCAACCTGAACGACAGAATAGATCTTCTTTCATTACCACCCATAATGATGCATATGAGCGTTTCGTGGCTCACGGTACAGAGCAGAGCTTACTAAAAATATTGCTGAGTACATGTACGGTTCAGGGTTGTAAAAAAGGCTGCAGGCTACAAAACCACTGACCGAGGTTTAGGGAAAAAAACTTATGTGCGTAAATATCAAGTCAAATACTCGTTATGAGGGTAACTTGAGCCACTAAAGTTATGTAAATTACATAGAAAAACTTGATTTATTTATCATAAATCAAGTAAGTTACGTAAAAAATGTGGTTCAGAAACTGGGACCCATGGAAGTTACGGAAATAGTCACTTTGTTTTCACATGGGACACGAACCCTCTTCCACTGGGTGAAAGTCAGCTGTTTGTTTGACCCATCCACTTCCCCCCACAAACTAAAGAGCCTAATAAGGTGGATTTGTTTGTAAATTTGTGTTACTGTGGCACATAATCATAACTTCTTGCTCCAGAACAGCCTGAGATATAGTTGAGGATCATTAACTCCAAACAAGGTGTTTTTTGTGGCCTTTAAAAGACCGCTAACCACAAGTGTGTCCTCGCCACATGAGCAGAAGCTCGGCCATTTGTTTAAATGATCGAACAGCCCCGTGTTTACTTTATGCTGACAAGCACCCTTTGGTGTTCTGTCCTGCATAAATGCAAAAAAAGGATATATGTGATACCGGCGAGGTGACCAGGTGGCAGATTTAAAAATGATTTATGTTGAAATTTAGTTTGATAAATTGCAGGTGTTGCTGTGAAAACGTACGGACCTTCATTATGGCCACCACACAAACAGTCCCTGGAAAGCCCTTCCATACACTCTTAATGTAAAAGCAAAGGTAGGCACAGAGGAATCTGATTTAGGTGGAAAAATTGTACAATAAGCAATTTCCCTTTGTTGTGAGCAAAGGGGGATTATTCATCAAAGCGATGTTGGATGGTCCAATATCTAACAAAGCTCTTTGTTTTGTTTGGTGGCAAAAGATTAATGAACAGACTGGACTGACATTTCCAGCAGGGAGGACATTGATCTGGAGGCCTTCTGAAGATCCTCATTGTCCTGTTTACCCTGCAAACAATAGATGACAGTGAGGAAATATGTATGCTATCTACACACCACACACACACGGACACACTCACTAATCCAAAGGGCAAACTCAGAATTTTATAAGCTGCTATATTTGTTATTAATCAGGAGTTCCTTCGTAACATCTAAAGAGATTTTCCTCCCTGTTTTCCTGTGTTTTATTTAAGAAACTGACTGGCGCCTGCTGATAGGAGTTTCTGGCATCAGTCGAAAGTCAACAGGGACCTAAACCATTTCTTTTGGAAATCAAACATATTCAAGCCATTTGGTTTCCTGACCTACAGTAAGAGTAGATACAAGTAATAGAAGTTTTGTTGTGAGAATTTAAATGAGCCAACTGTCTCGATTCCCTGTTGACTTGATCTAGTATTGCTAACAAATGCCGACTGGAGGCTGCTGCCAATTTCGGGCAAAGAAACTTTTTAGATGTTGCTCGAGTTTGGCACACTGATGTTACAGTTGAGATTGTGCCATTATATCATCAATGCACTTTTGTTCACCTATTTAATGTGGGCATCACCAAGGCAACAGGGTGTCTTTGTCCAGTTTCATCCAGATTTTGGGATTTTGGTGTTAAACCAACTGTAGGGACAATGGTTTCCCCTCCTATCTCAAACCTTCTAGTCACCTAATTATACCGAGTCAGGTGTCATTATTCCAAGTCTTAAGCTGGGCCACACTACCTGTGTTAGCTCTTTTAGCTCTAGTTTTTTATTTTCAGGTTTCATCCAAGTTTTTCTCATGACGCACGCAGTTCTCTGCAAGAATGACAAGTGAAATTATGTTTTGTCAGAACATCGTGATTAGCAACAGTTCAGCTTTATCTACAGTCTGTATCTGTAGAATATGTCACGAGCATGAAAAATGTCTGTTTAACTCAACGTTTCTTTCTTTTTCAAAATAATAGCCCTGTTGTGGTTTATTGGCGACAGAAACCCTTAATTTGTTAAAGCAAAACAATTTGTTTGAAAAAAGTTGCAGGACAATTTCGTTGAAAATGCAGTGAATTGCAAGGCCCCATACATTTTCAATAGCAACTTTTACTTGTATAAATGTGACCGTAGAGATTAAAAAAAAGCTTTATTTTATGCATGGCCATTATCAAAGGAGGTAACGAGGTAGCCGTCACATGCTGCCAAGCTAATAACCTTTTTCTGCTCCATGACTACATGGTTTCTCCACACAATGTGCAGCACAGAAATACAGTGTAATTCCACGTGATGATTGTGTTTATAAAATTCCACATCTAATCATTCCTACGTGGGAGGAGTGTGACTTATGTTATCCATCGAGAACAGAGATGTTTTGCTTTTTCTCCAAACCAAATCGTGTTTAATTATGCACCTAACTTCCATTTTTTACGTAACTTTTGTGGCTCACGTCACTTTCTTAGCTACTCCACTATTGGCATTTACATACATTTATTAAGTTTAAGCTTTTATCTTTTATAACGTCTAACCAGGAAGTTTATTGACCTCAACCCAGGTCAGTCGTTTGAAGCATAAATTCACCAAAACTGCAGCCTTTTTTACAACTGCAAACTGTACATTTAAATGTCTATTCTGTAGTTTAGGTTGTAGATCTTGATGGATAGTAAAGCCTATTTCTGTGTGCTCCTTTGTGACTCAAACACTTGACAAAAGAAAGTCTTAGAGCAAGGTTTCTTACATTATTACATAAACATTGCTGTAAATTGCAATAGAAATGATATACATATGTGATTATCATTTTTATTATCATTAGCCCAGTCCTGAGCATAAACGAGGCGGGCAGTTTGGACATTTTGGTGGCGAATGATAGCTGCAGAAACCCTGCCACAGCATAGGGTTCAGTGAACCGATGCCAGCTGCTCTTGAGAATATTTTTTGCCCATGTTGGCTTCTCACAAATGTATTTCAGGCCAGTTAGTTCCACCAGTGAATGGACTCTGTACTGAAGCAGGCCACCATACTGCAACTGTCTATGGATTGTCTGTGTTGTGTCTGAAGAGGAGAGCCAGAAGCTGCAGAGGCCGTCTGACCCCCAGGCCGGGTTAATGGCTCTTTGCCCTGTGCCACTCATATTAACATAACCCAGTGCTGTCTGATTACCATGCCTAATGCGAGCAGATGAAGCCCACTGTTGCTCCGCCAATCAAAATAATGTCATTATAGTGGAATAATGGCTGCGGTTGCCAGTAAAGCCAAAGAGGGGGGAGAGATGAAGGGAAGACGGGGTGTTTTTATTGTCCCCGAGAGGCCAGTAAGATCCAATCAGCAGGGTGTGACTTACAGTCTGGGAGCCCGGAGCCCATCCACAGCACCTCCCCTCCACTCCAACTCTCGCCTACACAGACAGTCTGGGGATCTGGGGGAGCAGCCTCCATAACGAGGAGAAAAGAACTTTACATAAACACGCTGAGAGTACAATGGCCGCTTTTCTGTTTGATTTCCGTGCAGTATGAATTAATAAGCGAGTGTGGATGATATGCATTTGTGCTTGCACAGGACTTTCGCATCGGCAGCTAATATTGTGTGTGTGTGTGTCGGTGCGAGTGTGTGTCTGTGTATTTGGCCAGCTCTCCAGTTATTGCTTTTGAAGTTGTTAATTAAACCCTCAACCATCTGGTAGCTCAATGAAATTACACTGAGCTTCTCAGCCATGAAAAAAACATGACTGACTGACTGACTAAATGAATAAATAAATAGATTAATAATTTAATAAATGCTTCAAATATCTCTTGTCTAAGTGAGGGAAAAACAAGAAGTCTTATTAATGTAAATTCGCTGCTCTATGCTGTCACCCCTGTTGCGTGTGTGTGTTGCCGGCATGCATTCCTGAGCGTGTGTGCGTGCTTAGGAACGCTTGCAGGTGAATCAAAGACAGCTGTCAGTGTGTCAACCTTTGATCTCTCTCGATGTCTTCTTTCCCGCTCTATATTCCTCTCTGCTCTTTCTCCTCCCTGTCACATGCAGCGTGCCTCCATACATGGAGGAAAACACACACCTTGTTTGGATTTCTGCATGGATGCATCTCTTTGTAGAACATGAGTGTACCATTTCAGGAAGTGGAAATGGTATACTGTATTTAATCTTTAATAGCCTACTGCTGAATGCCTTCTGCCTCCGCTGTAATATAATTCATCGTAATGTACTGCGCCACATGTTTTATTGTCTCTAATAATACACTGATTACATTTTTCCATATGGTTGCATGCAAAATAATTGCATTTCTGCTAATATGCATGATGAATTAATCCCCCTGTAAATAAAGTATTGGCCCTTGTTAAACATTGTCTCATGTTTCATCTCAGTGAGTATCTTCTTCTGCCAATAGTAGTTTATGAAATGGAAGGGAATCCAGGTCAGGATGTACACAATAATTGAATCAGTGCATCAGTATGGAGAGAGTTACAAGACGAGTGCAGTGATGATGGCTGGATGTGTGTGCAGAAAGGCTTCTCCCATAGACTTCCTTTAGTAAAGAAAGTCTGTAAATCAATGGCAAATGTTTTGTTCGGACATCACAACCCCCATGAAATGATGCTTTAGTATCCGAATTTCATCCATTTACTCTGATAACAATTGGAAAATCTAGAAGAACCGTAAGATTTTGTTGTTTTATTCACATTCAAGGTAGCAGAACGCTACACCGTGAGTCTTTAGCGTGCAAGCCTTACGGGCTCAGTATTTTCTATATTCTTTATGAAGGGAAGTCAAACTTTTTTTGGTATCATGCACCAATAAGCAGCTTTTATGTCGTAGTAGTGATTGGCGATTTTACACGTAACTTCTGGTAGTCACGTCCCCCTCGTAACTACTTCACTTCTGGCATTTACGTACATTTATTTACTTTTCTAAACTGTCTTTTTTTAACGCCTAACTAGGAAGTTTTTTGTCCTAAACCTGGCTCAGTGGTTTTGTTGCATAAATTCACAGAAACTGTACGTGGATGTATAATGATGTGCATGCTATTTCTAGTACGCTTCGTTCTGTATTGCCACAGAACGCTCATATGTGTCGTTATAGATGGTATTGACAAACTGTCTATTCTGTCGTTTAGGTTGAAGATCTTGTTGACGCTAACCGTGTTTCCATTAAAGTCAAAGCGAATTTTCAAGTGACATTTTGAGATTATTAGAAAATGTGAATTGGGGACGTTTCCATCAGCAAATTAACAAAGCTGCAGTAACTTTGGGCAGAAGATGGCAGTGTGTATTGCTGTAGTGGTTGCTGATCGTCTTCAGGAATTGGATTAAATTGGGCAACTTATAATTGTTCTTTCATGTCAGAGTGGAAACGGCTGATCAGTCATGTGAGTTAAATGTTCACATCATCAGAACTTATTCAGAAAAAGCTTTTCCATCTCCATGTTAGCGCATTAGACCAAAACCACTTCAAGCAAACGTGGATACTTTTATGTGCATTTTCTAAAGTTTAATCAAATTTTTGATGTTTCCATCAAATTTTCTCATGCAAATCTGCTGTAACAAACTGCTGTATCCAGTTCTCTTCATACATCCATCATCCAGCACCAGATTCTTTTCAGTATCTCTCGTTCTTTACAGCAATTAAAACAGCTGACTTCAAAAAAACGTGTTTCATTTGCATGCATGTCCTTGATGGTCAAACGTTTACAATAAATGCAATAATACGGATTCACAGCACGGCTTTCTTCTTCTTTTATATCTGGTTTGTCTGTAGCTGCAGTGGGTGCAGACACAGCTGGGTGCATGCTGGGACTGGGTGGGTACAGACACTGATACTGCGATTGACAGACTATTGTCTGCTAAAGTGAAAGTAATAACAGTGTCTTTTGAGCTGGTGTTGGAAAAATTCAAAGGAGAGACTGACAGAAACTTATTTAAAGTAACTTGAAAAAGTCCTGTCATTGTGTTGACGCCAGCCATAGTTTTTGTAAGAACTTCAAAAACTTTGCTGCATTTACATAAAATGAAAGCTTTTTCACTTTTTGCCTCCCGGAGGAAATATTAGTGTAAACAATATTCATGTAGTTCATAACCTTAAAAAAAAGTCTTGAAGCACTTTTCTTTTATTATTTGTCCAGAACTCTTCACGTCACTGACTGGTCTTCAAAGTATAAAGTTGTCACTGAATTTATAGAATAAAAAGAAGCAGAGAATTGAGTCGGTACAGTGAAAATGACGCACATTGGACAAATTGATTTTATACATGACCACTGATGGAGGAAGGTTTTCTTGCAGCACGATGAATTTCTCGGAGCTTGGCATTTCTTACACTTTATTTGTAACCTCGTCTAAAAGGCTTATGCGGCAGCAGACTGCCCATTTGCGCTATACATAGTGTCTGTGCTCTTTCTCTCCCTCGCTTATGATGATGATGCTTTCTGGACTGTGCAGCCTCTTATTAAGACGGGTCACTTAGAGATGTACCTGGCGAGCAACAACCGTCTGGCTGTGAGGTCTCCTGCGTGTGCATTTGCTCTGCAGAAAAGCCGGCTGGCATTTAACCGTGACCGCTGACACTGCAACAACTTGTCATTTTTAACTGTACCGCGGAGGCAAATTTCAAGATGCGAGTGGGAGGCTGTAACCTGAACCAGCTGGGAGACTGAAAGGAGAGAGACTGTTTTGCGTGGTCAAGAGCGAGAGAAATATGAGACGGCTGCAGAGGGAATAAAGGGATATATCGGAGTGGAAGAGAGTTAGAGATGCTGTCGGTTGTTGCTTTAGGTGGATATAGAAGGAAGAAGAAGTCAGAAGTTAAAGATGCAGACAGAATCGGATGGATATGGATAAATAACTGTGTGCTATATCCTCAGTAATGTAGTGTAAATTAAATGCTGAGTAAATTATGGCTTCCATTCAGTGATTATCATAAGACAAATAATCTCCAATACCAACCAAATTAACATCAAGACACACTGTGCTGCATATGAATCACAACTCTGAACCCCAACAAGCTGTTTCAGGGTTTTTTTTGTAACTCTTTTTACATTTATTTTATTTCACTGCACTATATAAAATCTATAAATCCTGCACCTTAATGGAAACAGCACAATCGTGACTAGAAGTGTGAACAACTCAAACATATATTTTGTAAAGAATAAGACCGTTAGACTGACATAAAGCATAAAAAAGAAAACTGCAAGTTAAATTTATCTGATGAATAAATAAAATAAATTGAATTAAATAGAATTTATATATAAACACTTTTCCAAGTGCCTACAAGTGTCAGGAATATAGAGAAAAAAAAGCTCTCCACATGCTACACACATTGAATCTTTTTAAATCTACCTGCAATCTTTTCCTGTCCTCTCCTCTCTGCTCTGTGTAAACAGCCTGCTGTTACTTCAACATTTTCGTGAATTTTTGTCCCGTGACCGTTTATCTCAGCCAAGTCAATCAAAGCTTCCCAGTTGTGCCAAGGAGTGTAGAATTTAATGTCTTTAATAGGATCTATTTATTCAAAATGGTTTATTTTAAGCATCGTTTTAAATGAAGCATGTAGAATAAAGTGATTTTGACAATTTTTTTAGCTCTGTTTTTGTTACTTTTTCTAATTTAAACTCTTGTATCCTGTGACCAGTCAAGGAATGTTAGAAATTTTAAATTTAAACAATGTCTCTTTATATAGTTTATTTTCTTTTACAATAAACGGGGTATATTTGGCGGCCTTTAAAAGAAAACGCATGTTTCTACCTTCAAACATGCACACACAAAAGCATATGTGCCAGATATGTTATATAAAGTATCATTCAAAAAGGTAATTGCATTCACAGAATTAAGGGCTGACTGCAAAGCAAAAGTATGCAGAGACATTAGTCAGTGCTCCCGCTCTCCGTCCTTTTCTCTCTGTTGTTCTGTGATGAGATTCCATTAGACGCCATTAAATCTCTGCCTAAGAGCCCTCTGAAGCTTCACAATTACAGAAATAAAAAAATCACAATCCTCATCGAGCGCTCTCCTGCATTAGGGGCTGCCTGGAGTCGCGTGGGAGCTGTTACACGGGGCCCCGGCACACACCGAGTCAGAGGCTCTGCAGAGCTGCAAAGCACAGCTCATTAGAATGACTAAGAGCCCGAATGAAGGCCCTTATGTGAAAGCCATAATGGAGCAGGGCTCTTGTGCCGGAGCCGTAATGGAGGCTCTTGTGCGGTTGCGCTCGTCTCCCCTCCGCGTGGCAGAGGCTTGAGCTGAAACTGCACGGCTGGAGAGGTGACCCCCGCCGAGTGGCCGCTGAGGTGCTCTAAACACAGTGTGGCTATTGTGTGGCTCTCTGGTCACAGAGCAGAAGGCTTTCACTGTGGTCTGTCACTCAGTGGAGTGTGCGGAGGTGGTTCGTTAAAGGAATATTTGATCAAGTATGAGGCCAGACCGATATCCTGGTGTATTTTCTTTTCGGCTGCCACTGGGGGATGCTAGAAATGTGACTTTTTTACAGGTGATGGGTTGATCTTTGAGATCCAAAATGTTTATTTTTAAAAATTCAAGTCAACATTGTAAAGCAGGAAGTGATAAAGCTGATATATTTGTTGCTATAGGAGATCCATAAATAGTCTTGACTTGTCAGCATCAGTGTTAGTTTAGAAATGACTATAAAAGATATACAAGTTGAACTAGACAGTGCAGACCTCCACCAAAGCCTTTCCCTGCCTCATGATGCTGAAGGTCAGCACTGCCAATTTTAAACCGGCTCCAGGTCACTGCAGGGAGGGCAGTAGGTGCAGGTTAATGGTGCCTGGTTGCCCACCATGACACGCCCCGAGCTCTCTGCTCACCTGCCTGCAAAAATCAGAAACAACTAAATTATTGTGTCATGCAGTAACGAAGAACAGGCTACATATCGGCAAAGTGAAAACCAATTTGTCTACCCACCCCGTGTTTCAGATCCGCTTAAAAAAATGAATGAACTTCTTTGTTGACCCTTGCTTCACTCTTCCACCAAGTTTAATGAAAGTCGGGACAATAGTTTTCCCATAATCCTGCGGACAAACAGACAAACAAACACATCGAACAGAACATATGACGTCCTTGGCAGAAGTAATAACTAACTTCACTTTCTGGATCCAACAACACAACACAACTCTCAGATAAAACACAGATTTTATGTGAATTAAAGTTGTAAATTGCATTAAGAATAGCTGCGTAGCTGAACTTATGGTTTTAATTTAAAGTTAGTTCCACAATGATTTACTCTGGACTTATGTTCGAGTTGGAACTTTTGATCAAATTATACCTCATGATGCTGTTTAGTGACTTTGTATCTGCGAGACACGTTTTAATTCAGCCAGGCGTTAGCAGCCTACCGTAGATGTCTCTTTATAAATACATCCTCGGCTGTGAGGTTGACAAGCAGAGTGTTCTCACAGCCTCTCTAATTTCTCTCCCTGTTAAATATCACTAGTCCTGCCGCTGCTTAAATGCAACCCTGTTTTTAGCGGAGTGACATTTAAAAGAAACACAAGACCTTTTGCAACACGGGCTCTGTGAAAAATGAAACTCCTGAAATCTCCTGCATGAAACGCTAAAGCTGCGCTTTAATTATAGGAGTGTTAAAGTTAAAACTCATATTCATGTCAGTGGAGGTGGAGAAGATTAATTTGTGCAGTCTAAAAATGGATGAAACATTTAACTTGTGAGGGAGGGATGTGTGTATCATTCTCGCTCGTTCCTGTAATATGGACGAGATTGTTGGCAGCCGTGAATGCCAGGTCATCTCACTCTCTACTTTACTGTGTGTGTGTGTGTGTGTGTGTGTGTGTGTGTGTGTTCCCGTCTGCATCTCTATCTCAGTGTGTGGGCACATGAGCTGCAAAGCTGTTGCATGGCCTCATCGATTTCATGCCCTCTTCTCACATCTATTCACATCTCCTCTCCGACTCACCTCCCTCCTCCCTCCTCCCGGTCCTCCTCCTTCTCTTTTGGTCCGTTGCCCATGGCGATGGTTCACCTCGGTAACCAGCGGCTGAGCAGGAAGTGGGAGGCGGCCTGGTGAGAAGAAGACCTCCCGTGAGTGTTGTGTAAGGCGGTCACGTGACAGGGGGGCCTTCGATCTGCGCCAGCGGGTGGGGTTAGGGGTCGATGGTGAGGGGCTTGTTCGCTGCAGGCTTGAAAAAGCGGAGGGAGTATGTTAAACATCCCATCGATCCACGTGCTCCTTCGTGGCCGGAAACCGCGGATAAAGAGTACACAATCAAAAAGCTTGTGCACATAGACTCTCCCATCACATGGGTAGACGAAGCCGCATGAAGGAAGGAACCAGAACAAGAGTCTTTGAGGGAATAAGAGCTTTAAATATAAAAGCACCTTACAGGGGTTTTATGCCTCTCTGCCAGATGTGAGTACTTTGGGAAGTAGGCCAGTGCATCCTGGTGGGAGGGTGGGTTATTTTCAGCCGGGGTGTTGTACCAGAGGAAGGTGGTGGGGGGGTCTTTACGCACAGAGTGGCCATTCTACTTTACAGAGACGTTAACAGGTCTATTTACAGGAAAATCAAGGGTTCAAGGATGAGGAAAAGTGGTTTTTATAGCAGTTTAAGGCTTACAATAGCAGCTGGATTTAGCCTGACAAACAGAAATTCACCGCTCTCTATTTAGAGAAAAAATACGTCCGTTGCACCTGCTAACACACGTAACAATGACGTCAAATTTTCCTGGTACAAGACTGAATGTCTTTTTCATTCAAAGCTTCTGTCGGGAGTCACAGGAGTGAGTTCTTAAACCAGGAAGTAAGTTAGCATGTTAGCATCCTGGGGTTGATCCTCTCAAACTCAGTGAGGATGTTGAATGCGTTGGTGGTTAGATGCCTGAAATAATGCCTGTGGTTTACACAAGATGAAGAGATTTTTGTGTTTTTTTGTACAACATAACATAAGTAAATACCCCCAATTATTTGTCCTAAAAAGCTGGTTGCTAACAAGTTACTAAATGAGACTACAGTGGTTGTTGGTGCCTTTAAACATGTTTTTCAGTACTCTTGCAACGGTACGGTTTCAACAAAACGTGTCAGCATCAGAAACGTGTGTCAGTGTCATTTCGTTTTCTCTCTACTGCAGTTTTTGAAGGAACCATAGTTTCAGTTGGGAGCTAGTTATACAAATTGCTATATTCTACAAGCTCTATTTGCTTTTTTTAGTCTAATAAATAAACAAAATAAACTCTTAAAATGCAAGAAAGGAAGTATTCTGGCATGTTTTTTCCTAGTAAGCAGAAAAAACAACCATATAAAATAATGGCATCCAAAACAAGAAAAACGGAACAATCAAGCAATGTGACACGACATATTTTCGGTCATTGATATGACGTTTTTTCAGACGCACGCTCTCTTTCCTCTAGTGGAAGTCAAACTTATGCGCCCCCCTAATATAATGGTTGGGAAAACACTATTATAGGCCAAAATCAGCCAACCAATATAACTGTCTTGCTATAGTTGTGAATGAAGCTTCAAACTATTCGGTACAGCAACTGATACATCGCATCATACGGAGGTTACCTGCAGTTAACGCAAACTTTTATGTTGCCATATTAAGTAATTTTTCCATCGCTTCCATAGAAATGTGCGCCACTGTTGCTGGCTGTACCTTTGTCTGTTTACCTTTGTTTTCTTGGCAGGAAAGTCTGCAAGCATGCCGTGCATTCCTGTGACCGAGCACGCCGCTCTTTGTGTGCATGTGCGCGTTTGTGTGCGTGTTGCTAGCGGCTGCATGGGGCTCAGTGCTTACTCAGTAATTCCCTGGTCCCAGGCTGTGTATTAGCGGCTGATCCAGCCGACTGGGCCAAGCATCCACATTCAGTCGGCTTGGGATCTGCAGCTCAGAGCAGGATGCTGCCCAGGCTCTCTGATGCCTCCCTAAGCTCTCCAGCACAGAGCAATTTACTGGCACCGGATTGGCACAATCAGTGTGTGTGTGCCGAGTGTTTGTGCTCATTTCAGTTTACTCCTGCTTTTTGTCATCTTCCTAGCCTGTTCACTACCTCGGTCATTGGCCTGTCATGGCCTGGCCTGCATTGGTTTGCTGGTGCAGTGCAGTGCCCCCTTGCTCTTCTTTCATGCCAGGCCAAGCTGACAGTGACACTAACAACCAGAAACATCAGGATTCCTCAACCCGAGCACAGCCTCTGTTTTCTTTCTTTCATATCATTTGTGATGGTCCGCGTTGTTCTCCTTCTTTGTCTGTTATCTGTCAACTTCTTGATTTGTCTCCTTTCATTTTAAAATGTCTGGGAATACCATGACCTCCGCTGTCGTAACTGCTGAATAAAGATATCTTGTTTTGCATCTTTGCCTCTTGGTAATTTGCTAACAGGGCCCACTGGACTGTTAGATTCTGTACTCTGCTATGTCATTTATTCTGAGTTTCTGTCATTGTCCATCCGTGTCTGTGTGTGGTTAAAGCAGCCAGTCAGTCTGCCAGCCGGTCCAGTTCTCTGAAATGCAGCTAAATTGGCTCATTTATGTAAACATTCAGTCCAGGGCTGTCTTGCCCAACCTCGGCCTCAAACAACAAGTCTACAGGGGGAGCTTTGGAAGGCTCCCTATTGCAAAACTACAGGCATTGTTAGAAACTCAAACAAAACAAACAGAAGCATTGTTTGCCAGACATATTGTGTTTAGGATAATGATGCATTTGACAGAGATTTCTCATTGTGTCATAGCATTGTTGGATGATGAGGTGAGCTGTACGTCAGCTTGTGTAGACACAATTATGATAAGAAAGTGACACACAGAGCAGAAAAGAGTTGGATCGGGGTGTGCAGTGTGTGTGTGTGTAGTTTTGGTTTTAATTGATAAGTTACATGAAACATTTGTGTGAACTGTGTTGAAACTGGTATGATTCTACCACTGCCAGTGTAATTCTCCATTCTTTGTGCCCCAATGTTATTTTTGGCTTTAGGCTATTATCAGTATTACACTGATTATACTATTTGTAAAGTTATAGCTTCCAGTGATGGCTGTAAGTGATTATTTCAACCTCGTTTCACATCCTTTTGCTGGTAGGAGAGCACACACTTCTGGAGACAGACCTTCAGTTAGCCGATGTAGCAACTCTTGTGTTTGTCTGATCCCAGATCATCCCTTTTCGACCCAAGCAGTTGCCGGGTCAGTTC
The DNA here is from genome assembly GCA_903364295.1 of Serranus cabrilla. Lineage (NCBI taxonomy): Eukaryota > Metazoa > Chordata > Actinopteri > Perciformes > Serranidae > Serranus > Serranus cabrilla. The sequence goes on along the minus strand of CAFUXE010000439.1, from coordinate 590,420 downwards.
GGAACTGGTGCCGAATCTAGAACCAGTTCCTTGCTTTTCCACAGCAAAGCAACTCTTTGATGCTCTTGAACCACAAGCCACTTACGTCAGGGGCCGTGGGCGAAATTAGCTGACCAACAACACCAACTAAAACCTGTATCATTCCTTTGATTTGATTTGTTTAACTGTAATGTGATTGATACGGGCTAATGATAGTGGGCTAGTGTTGTGGCAGATAATTCACTTTATACAGATTGAGGATTTTATTTCAGGATTTAATAAATATCTTTCAGGGTGAATATGTCATAAAAGACAGACATTTGAAATTGAATCTTCTCTTCAACGGTAAAAAAATGACATTCGGTACACTGTTTGCAACCATACTCTAACATGTATAACCAAATTTTTTATTAACCTAACCATACTGATGGTGATTATAGTAAGTAGGAGGACCATACCACCAGAACCAGGGCAGTTTAGGCCATGGAGGCAGTACTCGGAAACTGATGTTTCTTCCTGTTGGTTGCAAGAGTTTCTGGGTCTCTGTTTTGGGTCACAAAGTGAGATGTTTTTCGTGAAACTGCATGCATTATTGGAAGTGAAACTCCATGTCATGTCCCTTCGTACGGAAAGACGGAGTCATTGTGAGGCTTGCTCAACTTCGATGATAGATCATTACTTCTAGCCAGCTGGTTTGGCTTAAAGTAGACAGCAGGACTGAAATCCAGGCAAATTTGTAGAGTTTAGTGGAATTGGTGGATTGTACCCTGGTTTTAATCCTCTGGTCTTTATTCATAGCTCTTGAAAATAAACCTAACTGAGCGCATTTGGCAGTATTTATCTAATTCAAGAATTTTTGTTAATGCCAGTGGTTGATGCTTTGAAAATAAGGTGACGACAGCACGCAGGAACTCCGCAGTTTATTGCAAAAGATATCGAGTTCCTACATCTTTTACCGTGTTTATGCACAATAATCTATCCCCTGTGGAGTTTGCGTTGTCATTCATAGCACTAAAATTCATTACAGAGCACAAGCCGGTATGATCTGAGTATTATCTCCTGAAGCCAAAACAGGGAAGGGGATGCTGCTGCATTGTGTTTGAGCTGGTAATCTAAATTGTTTTCCACTCTGAATGTTTGGTGAGCAAGTCACTGTAAATGGCAAACACAATCAGCAGCCACTGCAACGTATCGTCATGATATGACATGGTGTAACAGTTGTACCTGATATATATGCCAGGGATCGATGAAAATGCAGCTTTCTGAATATGATTTGAGTGGAAAACAAGTCAAATTCCTCTATCAGATAATAAGCCTAAAATTCAGTGAATGTATTTCATCTGCACATGTACTGTAGGTGCACATGGGCGAACACAGAAAATGATCTAATTTGTTTGCTTGTATGGTAGATCAGAATGTGAAAGCTCCGGCAGTCAAGGAACAATAAGCCAGTCTGCTTTTTTTGAATCAAAATGTCAAATGCAGGAACTGATCCAGGATTTTAATTAGAATGAGCTTTTAATTCACTCGTGATACACGAAGAAAGGAGTGCGGCAGGTGATAATGGGCGATAAGTTTTAAATAGAAAAACTGCTTTATTTTCAGTTCTGACATTGGATGGATTATCAGAGCGTTACATCATTGGGGGTATAATATTCTCTGTCTCACGTTGAAAAGAATAATTGATGAATTGATTAGTGGAAGATTAATTTCTAACAGTCAATTAATAGTTTTTTATTAATCAAGAAAAATCCTGAATATTTGCCGGTTCATTCACTATTTTCAGATTGTTTTATAAACCCAACAATAGATGGGTTTTGGAAAAAAATCAACACATGAATTCATAACAAAGGGAGACTGACATTTTTTATACTCGGCTTTGACTTTGACACTTTTCTGGCTCCAGGATTGGCCGACAGTCAGCGGTTGCCTTTCCCAGCCTTCACACTCACCCTCTGGTTAAAATAACAACCCTTGGATATTATTTTCATTATGTTCCAGATTCCTTTTCTTCTTCATCACAAGTGCCAGAAATTCCATCTCCCAGATTAGCCCACTTGACATTTGACAGATCAGAATATATTTGAATATATCTTAGAGCACGGGTCTGCGCACGTGAAACATGTGATTGTTTGTGTGTTTGTGGCCCTGGCATGCTCCAGGACCCAGCTGTGTTGGCGTCTCCTCCATCACAGGAAAGTTAGCTCTTTGTGAGGTAATTAAAGTGGAAGCATCTGTTCCAACTCTACACATCTCACACCTGAGCTGCTACTAACTCGACCAGCAACCGGCAGCCAAGCCGTCCTCTCTGCTGAGGCCGAGGACACGCGACATCAGTGAGTGCTCATCATATGGGCCTTCAGTATCAGACGGAGTCGCTGCTGGTTTGTGGCAGCCGTGCAGATGATGCTGCACTATGTGAGGATTCAGAAATGTAATGTTCTCCCTCCTGATCAGGTTTGGACACTCACATTTTTACCAGCAGTGTCTTTGTTTTATGATGGAGTCTGGATTGGACCTCAAGTGGAAATAATTCATGAAATTTCCTGAGAAATCGCGTGTTTTCATATCAGTCAGTCTCTCTTTTTTGTGTTTTATAATTTCATCATCAACCTTTTGGTAACATATTGTGTTCATAATACCTTTTATTTGCTGTTTGGCATCGTATTCTTGTGTATAACATTGAATCTGCTCTAAACAAAGACAACTTCAACAACCAGCCAGTCATTTTTCCTTCTTTATAAACTGTTGGTAGGCTTGCAAAGTATTAAAATAGAAATGTATACCAGAGTATTTAGAAAACCAGATGTTCTGGTTTCTAATAGCATCAAAATTTGGGCGGTGCAGTCTCTGTGTATTTAAACTGGCAGCCAGGCTGTTTATTCGATGTGTAATGCACAGCAGGCACCACCAGAGGTCAGTATCGAGGCACCTTAGCTCAAAAACATGGCGACTTACAGGACGTTTAAAACTAAAATGACTCTGTCCCTGTTTGGGTTTAATCCTGGTGATAAAGGTGAGCCAACACTCATGGACCCAACTGTTTTGAGGCGATTTTTTCCCCCATTTTATTTCATAAATTTGCTAAATAATCCCTGGTGAAATGTCGGAAAGGTGTGATAATATGAAAAAAACAGACACTGCCCAAGCCTAACTGTTGGGTAGTTTAACCTACAGCAATGCATCATAATCTGCAAGATCATCATAAGGTCCCGTCTCTAAAAGTCAACTTTCCATAAAGTCATAAAAGCAGCCTTGCTTTCAAGCCTTGTGAAGATGCATTTTCCAGCTGATCCAAGGGGACTTTTAAATATTTTTTTTAGCTTATAAGTAGGAGATTTTCTCACACATAAAGGAACGCTTCATCCTATCACAAACATTTAAAATCAGATCTGGAGATGGTTTTTCACTGACAAGTAAATAAACCTGACATTAAGATTCAAATTTGTAATATTGGTCTCTTAGATGTGGTGGAATAGAAGTATAAAGTTGAATAAAATGGAAATAAATACAGTACATCAAGTTACATTCAAGTAGAGTACTTGAGCAAATGTACTTAACAACTCAACATAACTGGCTGCTCGCTAATTAGCTTATCTATTAATAACAAAAAGTATCCGTGACATGTATTGGATTTATTAAAAACACTGAAAACTCATATTCTGTCTTGTCACCAACTACACACAACCACTTTTTGCTCTGAATATTTTCCATTGCTTCAAGCCTTTCATGCTATTGGCTGAAATGTTTTTTGTTTTTTCATCTGTTTTCTGAGTCATAACTCCCTTTTGACTTTGGTATTTCCACACAACAAATAAGCCTTCAGATGTACAATGTCGTCTTTTAACTTAGTGTTTGCACCGGGGGCGGCAACTTTAAGAAAAAGAAAAATTGTGTTATTGGAGCAAATATCTTCCTGTTTTTGCAGAATAATTGTATAATGTGTTCCATAACAAACATTAAATGGGATGCACAAATAGTGGCAAAGGCAGCAGCATATACTAGAAGATATCCACATCAGTCACTTGTGCTCCGTTTCCTCAGGTTGGCTGGTATTTTTATCATTGCAGTGACTCTGGGTCAACATTGCAACCCACTGACTACAGCTGCCAGCCTTTGCAGAGAAGCAAGCTGCAAACCTTTCAGAGCTGCTTTCAAGTCTACAGGCGGTGGATGTTCTGAAAACACAGGTTTTTGGTGGAGAACTCCTTTAAAACAAAAACCTTGTTGTTTCGAGGGGCATCTTTGCCGAAGATCAGTTTCTCACAGTTCGAGTAACAAAATGTTCAATACAAGAAGCTTCCCTGGAGCTGGTCAGCACATAATGTTCAATCCCTGCACTTTTCTTTTGTTTTGTGTCCAGACATAGGTAATGATGTAACAGTCCCTTGTCTACAAGCAATGCTGCTCCACATGCAGAGAAAACCGAATCAAACTTATCAAAAATACTCACTTCACAGTTTACAGCACAAGACACACAACGGACAGAATTACAGTCAATTACACCTGCAGAGGAAAAGAACTCCACATGCTATTTCTCTTCCAGTCGGAAAGCCGAGTTGATCACCTCCTACGTGGCTGCCATTCTCCCGCAAACTTCCCTTAACTGGAGATTGAGTAACCGTGGGGCCCCGGCCATAAACGCAAAGCCAAGTGTCAAAGCCACAGGTCGCCTCTGGCAAAGTGGGAGTTTGTGTTTGTGACAAAGTGTAACAGTATGTGTCTTCATGTTTGAACAAGAACCCTGTCCTCCCTATCCTTTCCAATCTCACACACAGCAGTGGACCTATCACTGCGCAGGTTTACTCATCAACTCACCCGTGGAGCCCCTCGATTTGAAGGGATGCTACATTAGTTCTAGTAGCTGAAAGTGTACGAGGAGCTGTGGGGGACTTGCTGTTGTGACAGCCTGCTATATGGAGCAATTTGTAAGCATGCAGCAATACATTGTTTTAGTCACTTTCCCCATATGTGTGAAAGATTCTTTTCAAATTAGCCGTGCATTCTTCCTGTTAGAGTGTGGAGCATGTAATGACTGCTTCATATTTAGCTTCTGTGGTCACTACCTCCTGGGATGCAGGAAAGAAACAACAACTTGGTGTTAAAATGGTAAAAAGACGAGTGCAGTCAACCGGACAAACAGATTCAAGAGGAGTTCAGGCGGAGGGTTTCACAAACTGCTGAAGGCTAAAAAGAAGAGAAGATACCTTGCAAGAGCTGGCAGCAGGTCATATCAACTGTCGCTAATTAATGTCAATTCTGCGAGTAAGTTGATAACGCGAGTCAAAATTAAACTTGTCTGGTGTCGGTGCTCTGTGCAGCTGGTGTCTGTGCTCAGCCAAAGATCATTTGTGAGGGAAGACACTTTACTTTCTAACGTCAGAGCAGTAAAAAAAAAGAAGAAGAAGAAAGAACTCTGGACATTCTCCGAATGTTCCTGTAATACTTGTTGTCACTTTCTAAAAATACTTCAATATGTGGTACGGAAGAGGAAAGACGGGATGTGAAATTAAGCTTCTGTATATTCAGATAATCATAATTTGTTCATGAAGAACTGATTTTCTTGCTGTTCCTTGAATTCGTCTGATGATTTCGCTGTTGGCTCTTACCAACAGAATTGGCGTCTTTGTATAAATTACTCGACTTCTTCATCTTCAGATGTTTGTTTTCTTTCCGTTTGCGTTCTGGTTCAATGGGACATTACTCAGATTTTGTGCTAACATCTTGCAGGGTAATGTCCGGCCCGACTACATTATCTTGTGTGTCAGATTAAGAACAGTAGTCTACAACTATTTCAATTTCTCAGATACATATTTAATCAACATTTAAGCACATATAACTATCACATCAGACTCTTTTTGGTGGCCAAAAGAAACTTTTTGTCTGGAAGTTGGTCCATCGCTCTTGAACTCAGCTTCACCTGTTGCACCTGCGACTCTTCCACCTTCTACATCTTTAATTTCTAACGCCTGTCGTCACACTGTGAGATGCTTAATGCTTCTGCCCTTTGATATCTGCCACCTTGGAAATTCAAAGTACGCCAGGGGAACTCTCTCGCCCTTTGTCGCATGACATGGTGGCTTAAAACCGAACGCGGCGTTCAGACTCCCTGACGTCTAAGAAGACTTAATGTGCTCCTTCCATCTGTCGTCTGATCAGAAATCAGAGGCCAGCTCTATTCAAGCTGCTGCTTGTCCTTGGGACAGACTTTTTAAATGATCAAGAGAGGAAAAAAACTGAATAGAAAGAAGCACTAGAAGAGAAGCTCCATCAGCTACGTTCAATCTGCCATCATTACCAAAGTGCCCTGTGAATAAATGGAGTCCAGTGTTTGTGTGTGTGTGTGCACCTGTTTGTGTGCAGTTTCAGCACAAGTCACTGTACTCTCAAAAGGCTCATTAATTATAGTTGGAGTCATTATGGAGATAAGTGTGAGCCTGACTATTGGTGCTGACGATAAGAAGAAGAATTACCTGTTTTGGTGCTTCTGCTTTCTAATCAGCTGCCCATTAGAGATATCAAGGGACTTCTATTATCACGCCGGTGTTCTTCCGTGTCTCTTTTTCTTTTCTTTCTCTGTTCGGCATTTCTCCGGCATTCAGTGCATCCTCTCCGCCCAGGTGTCCGCCTGTGTCTCTGTGACTGAGGGCTGTGAATGTGTGTTTCCCATTATAATCCAACGTCCGTCATAATAAGCCAATAATCATGCAATCTGGAGCACTTAGTTCCTCATTCTATCCTTGTGAGGACATATAAGTGTCTGAATACTGGAGCACACGCACGGCTTCACCCTCAAGCTGACACACAAATGCCAAAAACCAATCTGTGTGATTACATTTTCAGTTAGAGCCGGGCGGGTTGGAAAGATGCATCTGGGCCGGTGGAAATTCCCTCTCTACTTTGTTGCTGATTCGGAATTATGTTGATCTTCCGGATATTTAAGATGTGCGAGAGACTCGACTGAGTAAGTAAATACAGGGACAAAAATAATACTCGGGTTGATTTAAAATGTATTTAGAGCCAAAACACAGCTGACATTTCCCAGAGCCTTCCTCGGGGTGTGCTGGTTTTGTGACGCTGCCGCTTCCTGTCGGGAATGAACTGTCACCGCAGAGTCTGTGAGTTTCTTTCTTGACTCTTAAAGGGTTATTCAAAGTGTAAGACTGTCCCTCTGTCCGATAGGAATCAATGACGTGTGCGATGATGTACAATATCTCCCAGCCGTGTTTTGAGCAAGTTTTGAGCAATTAAATTAGAATATGTAACACCTGCTTGAGGGTGGACTTAGCCTTAAAATGACTTCTGGAAAGTTTGGGAGAGAAATGCACCTCTGGAAGTGAATATGGGTCAGGCAACGTGCGGTATGTGCATCGCTGTGATTTGATTCCCTTTCTGTGCTGATGTAAATGCTGATTGACTTGTTTCTGATGTGCCCAGCATATGGCTAATAAAGGTTTTAGTATGGCAGAGCCACAGGAGCCCCGAGCTGCCAGGATCAAAGTGACAGCCTCAAACAGGCCTTTGTGTTCTTCAGCCATTAGGGCATAGCAACGCCAGCACCTGGTGTGAGCCGTGTGAATATCATTAGCTCAGTTTATTTGTCTTTGCCGTGTGCGGGCGAATAAATACGTGTGAGTAGATGCACTTTGCTGATACAGACCGCTTAATGAATGTATATTTTTTCCACAACCTGGGTCTTGATTTCTTATTTTGATCTCGTTATGTTCGCAGACACGTTGCTTAGATCTGGGACGCGGCGGCTTCACCGAGTCTAACAGGGCAGAAACAAAAGTAGTGATCAAAGAGGCTGCAGACAAACC
>CAFUXE010000439.1:557739-569669 GCA_903364295.1 Serranus cabrilla | reverse complement strand
TTGCGTAGCTTGGAGTAAATCTAGGCACACACCCCCTCATCCTCATCCCTTATATACTCCAGATTTACATTCAGAGGGATTTGGTTGATCACAGTGTGTTGGTGCAAGATCCATATGTGATAGAAGCTGGAAAAGAAGAGCTATTATTGGAGCAAGCGTGCACAATGTCAGAGGCTCTGCAGCAACATGAAGAGTTCAGGATTAAAATGTCATTAGTTTTCTTTCCCATGTATTCTGCCATCCAACCACTAGGGGCAGATAGATGAGAAAGCATGCATGTAGTGTTGATGAGACCACTTTAAGCTCTGGGTTCACTTGCCTGCCTAGAACTCCCATTTTCAAAAATAAATTCTGTTGTTTGGCATTAAATTATCAGTGTAAATAACATGTTTTTACATGATAAATAGCAACTGTTGATAAAAAACAATTGTTTTTTACACCTAGAAATGGTCATATTTCCACAATAGGGACAGGGTCATTTTTAATCTTAAATCTTATCAATTTACAGTGAGGAAACATCAGAAAAAAGTATATAAATATATTTTTTTTAATTTTTCATTACCATAATAAAACCTAATTAAAATTATACTAAAAAAAACACAAAATTATGGATATAAAAAAATTATGGTTGGAAATGAAAAAAAGAAAAACTGAGGCAGGTTGAAAATAAATAATTAAACAATAATTTTAAAAATATGATGATAATAATTATAATAATAATAAAGGATGAATGATGAATAAATGGCAAGTCCAGGAAATGACAGAAAATAATAATAATAATTATGATTATAATAACAATAATAAAGGTAATTTAAGTGAAAAAAAGAGTGAGCAAAAATAGAAATTAAATTAATTACAAATATATTATTAAAAAATTTTGACAATATTAATATATATTATATGACTATGAAAAAATAAATTAAATAATAATCATTACAATTTTGTGATTACAGAGAGACATAAAGTAAGAAAACTGGTACCAAATTCCAGGTACCAGTTCAGATGTAAATGGTACCCAACCCTTAGCTGCCATTCTGAGCTGGTAACTCTCAATTTCTCTGTGCAGCTTTTAACTGAGCATCAGTGATAAATGATTGTTGTCATGGACAGTTTCTCATATATAAGTATTACCTGATGCCGGTCTGATCCCACGGCCTCTCAGAGGTCTAATGGTGCTGCTGCTAAAGCTACCAAGGACTGGTTGCTCTGCTCCCTCATTGGCTTGATTTGATTGCTCTCCACTTATAAAAAAAGGAGTACAGCCAAATTCATACAATGGATGTAAGTGCTTGTAGTAATATGCTGAGATCTGGATTCATTTGAACAGAGCTTTTACCTGGAGCAGCCTGCAAAATCAAAAAAATCTAAGGATAGATTGCAGGATCCAAAGCTGGATATGGAGGAAGTCCACTGGAGGATGGACGCATTATCTAAACGAGCCATCATCTTTAGAGGATAAAGAATCCAACGTCAGTGACCTGAAACTTTGCTCAGTGATATTTGTCGTTGGAGTTGGACTCTGCTGCTGCGTTTAAAGGCAGGGAGATGAGGACACAAGAGTGTGTTTGCCCGGTCGTATTTGATGGGGAAAGGGGAAGCAGAGGGCCAGTCCGACGGGGACGCTTAATGTCAGCCCTGCGTTTGTGTCCAGTTGAGATGGCACAGCAGGCACAAAGGCCAGATAGAGATGTGTCCTTCCAACCACAGTGGATCGCAGTTACCTGCCACCAGTGTTCAGTGGAGTCCCAGTGGCAGCTGGAGAGCAGGCGGACTGCACTAAAATCTTAATGTCTTGGCACAGGATTAGGCTTAGAAAGGTAATATAGACATGTAGATTTAAGGGTCAGTTCACCTAAATTATAGATTCAAAAATGATATTCTTAGTGGGGTGTGTGGCCATGTAAATAGTCAGCTTTATACTCTGAGATATCCAACTTCTTACTTAAATGCACTTGAAACTAAAGGGCTTCACGGGTCACAAAGTTTAGACCTGATCATAACAGACCTACCTGAGCTTGATGCACATAAATGAGCTTTGTAGAGATCCAACTGACCCAAAAAGAGAACAAGATCTTCCACCAATTAATGAACATTTGCGGTCAAAAAGAGTAAGAAAGCACGTCATCTTTAATGCTCATGTTTCCATCTTAAAACCGCATTTTCCAAGATATTTTTTTACCAAATCATAGCTAATGAGTCGGCTTGGATTGACCTGCCTATGAGGCGTATCAACATACAGACCTGTGACGCTACACAGAGGGACAAACTCAACCTGTAAAGTAAAAAAAAAGTCCAAGTCACTCCAGATAACCCACTTCTCTAACATTTACTTCCATTAATTTTTATTCTATTTAGGTAAAAAGGTAGTTTAACAGTGTATTCTGTCAGTTAAAGGGCTGCCAGTAATGGCTGTTTTTTTAAAACTATTAGTCTTTTGACTATTTAATTGATAATAGTCCATTAATATACATTATTATATTGAAATGTCCACTGGACGACAAAAAAAACAAAACAAAAAACATTAAAATATTGATGTTGAAGCATTTTTTAGCATTGATGTCACTGATTTCGCCAATGCGGAGGTCGTATCTTGATAAGATGTTGTTGAGTTGAATCCAAAATGATTCAGTGGGAGTTTGTATTTATTTTCCAGCACTAAATGAAACCCATTTCCATTCACCTCCACTGTTTCTGCAGGATTTCAGAAGCTATCTTGACACACAAACCAAAATCTATCTGCATGGTTTGACACCATTTGGCCGAAGTAAAGAATTGCGCCTTTTTTAATTTAAGTGAACTGACCTTTTACTTGGCAAACACAGTAGATCAGGGCTTCCTGGAATTGCGAGAGATGATTAAAACTGTCGCCACAGAAGAAGAAGAAGAAGCCAGTTTGACCCCGTCCATTAGTCAGACAGCAGAGGAGAGACGGCGAGAAACCGCCTTCCTCCGCCGCCGCCAGTCCATAACGAGCAGAAACGAGTATCCTCGGCCTCCGTCCCCCCTCCTCCCTGCTCCGCCTTCAGCCCTCCTGCACTCCCCTCTCTGTGTCTGTTAATGGATATTTAAAGGGTATGTCAGAGATCAGGAAAAAAGTGTGTTGAGAGGTCAGACTAGACACGCATTATTCCCGTCTCCCCCCTGAGGAAACACAGAATGAAACATGCATTAAACACATCTCTCTCAACGCCGGAGCACCTCAGCCTCCACCCTTCCCGCTCCGCAGCTCCTCCACCACCACCACCTCTAATATCTTATGGAATTAAAGCAGTGACAGGTTATCATAATCCAATTTCAGAGACAATCGCACCGAGCACCTCGCAGCGCACCAAGAAACCCGGATCGGAATTGAATATGCACTCGGCGGATTAAATTACGCAGGGAGAAATAATTATGGCCTACATTGGGAAATATCTTTTTGTGTTATTGTGAGTGCCGTACTGTATTGTGTACAGTGCTCACTCCGGTGCACTCCACGAGATATCCAATCCTGGGTTGTCAACAGCAAGAGGCTGAGGTGGGAGGCGGTGGTGGCGGCGGCGGCGGTGGCGGCGGGTGATGGTTGTTATTGTGTTATTGTACACTCTGTCTCATAGCGCAATATCTGTTCTCAAAATAATGTCACCCTCTAATGAAGTAAGGCTCCTTTTATTATTTATCATTTCCTGCCACAGCCAAGAACTGCACGCCGCTGTATGCCTCGGAGATGTTTTTAAAAAGGCCTCTTTAAATGAACACATTTGAATTGTAATGTGATTTTTTTCTTCTTTTTTTTTTTTCTTTTTTCAACGAGCAGGAAATAATGTATTTTCTCCGAGGCGGCTGTTTGGTTTTCGAGAGTTGTTGGGGTGCAGTGACTTGAAGGTGTTGCATTCAGGGTCCTCTGTCAGTTTGGGTTTGTGTTCAACAAGATATCCAGTTTAAACGGCAGAACGGGTCGGTGTCAGTACCACCCATTAGGAATAATGGAAGAGGTGTTTATCAGCTCGTAGTACAGCGGAGAGTTCTGAAAATAGCACACACGTTATTTTACATGCACGTACGGTTGGCTGTAAAAAAAAAAGGCTGCAGTTTCGGTGAATTTATGCGTCAATACCACTGAGCTAGGGTTAGGGCAAACACTTCCTGGTTAGACAGTTTAAACTGTAAATAAATATAGAAAAAATGCTGGAAATGAAGAAGTTATGGAGGTGACGTGAACCACTGAACTTCAGAATCAAGCGTGATTCACGTAAACAACTTAAGTTACGTTAAAAGTCGTTTATTTAATTTTCACACGGGTGAAAGTCGGCTGTTTGTTCGACCTTTCCACCTTCCCTCTTGCACGCCTGCAGTGCGGCAACTGCCGTTTTAACTTTTCAATGATTTAAATCATTATACTACGTCATCAAAATGGCATCATTTATGGCATCAAGTATAATTTGTGGTTGTAAAAAAAGCTGCAGTTTCTGTGAATTTATGCTGCAAAACTGCTGAGCTAGGTTTAGAGCAAAACACTTCCTGGTTAGACGTTATAAAAGACAGTTAAAACAGGAAATAAATGTACGTAAATGCTGGAAGTGAAGTAGTTACGAGGGTGACTTGACTGCTGGAAGTTGCGTAAAAAACCTCCTGGGTGAAAGTCCGTGGTTTGTTTGATTCATCCACCTCCCGGAGGATCTCAGTCTGTTGTGATCTGATGGCTCCGTCTGCTCTCACATCAGTGTTCGTTCGATGGCTGATTTCCTCCTTGACTACATCCGCCTTCAGTATTCTTTTGTTTTGAGGTCAGGTTTTCAAAACGCAGAAATTAATCTCAGTAAAAAGTTCGACATGCAGTCAAAGCCGCTGAAAAGAAAACCACATTCTGTTGCATCGAAGGTCGACACTCGTACTGTTTCTCATGTCTTACGTATCGTTTACCTTCTCTCAAAGTAAATGGCACTTTGGCCATACAGTATATGTATCAAAGCGCTTTTTTGATATACTTCTTGGCACTTATATATATTCAAGGACTCATTTGACACATGGAGATGTAATAAATGCAATGAAATGAAGCGAAGCAGGAAAGTGGTAACCATGTCAACTGTTGGATATTTGCTTAAGATGAGTATTAAATGCAGGGAACGTGTTGTACTTTAAGTATATGCCTCTGCTCAGAGCGTCTGGTGAAAGGTTTCTCAGTTCAGCTTGATATGTACGTATCTCTTTAACCTCCTCTAAAGCTGTCAGCGCCGTTTGAGAGGGACTTTAACCTCTCTAAAACATACATTTAAATTGGAACAAAGATTTAAATTCTCTGAAAATCAGGACTGACTTAACCCTCCTGTTATGTTCGTTTCTCAGGATCAGCAATAATGTTCCTGGGTCAATCTGACTCGGGGGAAGTTTATTTAGCCAAAAGTGAGAAAATCCCAATAAATAATGTTTATATCTCATTATTAACTCCATCATTAACCATTTCAATCAACATTTAGTGTAATGGTTTTCTTTACCTCTCCCAGATAATGATTAAATGATGATAATTCACTAGTTTTTCATAAATAATGCAAATAATACAATTGTTTTTACATGAGATAGATTTAAAAAAAATGTTATTTTAGATTTTAAATTTTTGGAAATTTTGAAAAGAAAGATTTCATTCTGAAAAAATACTTTTAACTATTTTTAAAAATGATTTTTTAACTTTTAAGTGGGTCAGTAGGAGGCGGCTGTTAAATGAAAAAATATTTTTAATATTTGCAAAACTATTATTGTGTCAATATTAATAATTAAAAATTATCTAAATGATAAAAATCTAAGTAAAATATTTTTTATTTACTACTATCCTTAACTTTTAACATTTCATTGTTATTATTATTTTTTAAAAATACATCCTGAGCTGTTTTTCTTCATTTTGATGCTTGAATTGTTTATTATAATATTTACAAAATTATTATTGTGTAAATATTAATAATAAAATATATCGTATCATGGAGTAGATGATAAAAATCTTGGATTTTTAATTTTTTTTTTCTACTCTCCGTTATTTTTAGCGTTTAATTATTTTATTTAAAAAAACAAAACATCCAGAACTGCTACAATGGGAGGCGGGTGTTAAATATATGCATGTGTGCTCATAGCATCTCTTAAAGCTCACTTGTTATTTTTAGTTACTAACCAATTATTTAAACTCAGTTATTTATCAAGAAAAGCTGCAAATAAAATCAGCATTTCCTGCCTTTTTTTCATGTAATTTTGATTTGAATATTATTGATATTTGGACTGTTTTTTTGCGGAAAATGAACAAATTAATCAATAAATGTAATAACAACTAAAATAATAATTAGCTCCAGCTTGTTGTTTAATAGTTAATCTGTTTTGAGGGCATTTAATAACCCCCGTCAGCTGAAATCCTCTTCAGGTGGACAGTGGAGGTGGGAGGAGGTGCACACAGAGATGTGCTGACAGTGGACAAATGAATCTCGGGGATGGGAGAGGAAACAGGGACGGGTGAGTGAGGGGGGAGATAGGGGGGTGACAGGGTCCTCCCTCTGAACTCCATCCCTGCTGCTGATTTTTATATCAGCTGTGCACCCTGGAGATTTATCCCTCCACCTCCATCCATCACACGCCGCTGCCCGGGCACACTTTCAGCCTCACAAACGCACATAATTGTGAGTACACAGATACAGCCATGCATCACTGCGTGGGCCAGAGAGGCGAAAGGCTCCGTGTGTGTGTGTGTGTCGGCCCCTGGAAGAAAAGAGACGTCTTTCCTGCCGCAGGAGGCGAGACGTGAATGCGTGGAAGCCATTTGTTCTGCCCGGATAAATAGAAAAATACAGTTAGCGGCCTGGATCACCTGTCTGCATGTTTTATCTGCACGCCAATTACAGTTCAGCTAATACTGGTCAATACTTAACTGTTGTGCTGTGCTTTGATTGGATGCATGAACTTTCCTAAATGAGGAGGTCTCTTCCTGCTTTCTTCAATTTGTTCCTCCCGCTCGGCGCACACCGTATCCCTTTCATTTTATTGATGTGTTTGTCGATCTCTGTCATCTAATTATTTCCCTGCTCCTCTCTCAGCTGCAGAAGGCGTCTCTTTGATTGCCGGGGCTACACTCTGCTCGCCGCAGATAATACCCCCCGAGTTGAACCAAATTGTTGCTCTTTGGTTAGTCCACACTTAAATATTTAAGGGGACAGGGCTTTGAAAAAATCGCCACAAAGGGACAAAGCTGGGAATTTAAATGACGGGAACATGAATAAAGATTCGTAGGTTTGCAGCTTTCATCTGTGCCGCATGCCGATCGCTCGCCGGCCTGGAGGGAAGGAGAAAATGACCATCATAAATATGGTTTTGATTTTCTAACCAGGCGAAACAACAAAGTTACGGCGAGAACATTAGCCGCATTGATCCCGTCTGGTCGATGGAATAAAGCAGGCAGTGACCTTTCCCTCATTTGGAGGCATAAAATTCCTTGTTGAAAGTCTCAGAGGGCTCTGGCTGAAAGCATTAACACAAATTACCAGCCGCCATTAAAGGCCCGCATCAATTCCACCCTGCGCCATCATTACCAAACGGCCGATAAAATGCTGGAAAGCCATCGTCCTGTGCCCTGGCATGCCTCACACACACACACACACACACACACACACAGAGGAACATGTGCAGACGCTTACACACACTCGGCCCTGGAGACCGCTGCGAAGCCTATTACACACAGTCTGATTTACAGCTGAGCTGCCTGTAGCCAGGACCATCAAGCCACCGGCACACCAATCTGCCGTGACAGTGCAACTAATTGAGCCCAGATATATCTGTCCCCCCCAACCGGGCCTTGAAAGGGTGATAACACGCCTACCTGCACAACGCTGCCCGCACATATTTTACTGCACACAACAACAGACAACAGGAGAACGAGGGGGGCGATTCACTCTGAAGATAAGGCTGATTAATATTATTTTAGTTTACTTTTTATTATTTTTATTTTTCAAAACAATACATCTTGAACAGTTTCTGTTTATTCTGATGCTTGAAAAATTATTTTAAATATTTGCATTTATTATTGTGTAAATATTAATCTTACAAAATCTCTACAAAGTTGATAAAAATCCTCATAAAATATTTTGTATTGACAAATACCCTTTACTTTTGCTTTTGTTTATTTTGATGAATGAAAAATGATTTGTAATATTTGCAAAACTTTTATTATGCATATTTTAGTAATAAAAAAAAATCTAGATGATTAAAACTTAGTAAAATATTTTTTATTTACCACGATCCTTAATTTTTTACGTTTCATTATTATTATTAAAAAAATAAAACATCCTGAACAGTTTTTATGTTCATTTTGAAAGTATTTACAATGTTATTATTGTGTAAATATTAATAATAAAACATCCCGAAGTAGATGATAAAAATCTTGGATTAAAAAAAAAAGTACTACTATCCGTTACTTTTAGCGTTTGATTATTTATTTATTTAAAAAAACATCCTGAACTGTTTTTGTGTTTATTTTGATACTTAAAAAATAAATTATGGTGAAGATAATACAAAGATAATAATCCTCATAAAAATACTTTGCGTTTCCTACTATTCTTTACTTTTAGCATTTATTTACTTGAAAAGAAATATTGTGTAAATCTCAAAATAGATGATAAAAATACTCAAAAATAGTTATTTACTACTATCTTTTATTTTTTAGCATTTATTTATTCAAACATTTGTTTGTCTTTCATGTTATTGACCATTCACTTCAAACTTTACTGTTCAGCATCCAGAGACTTTTATGTGTTGATGTAAATCCTGGTTGAAATTAACATCATCGGTATTAAAAACTGATGAAAGCTGCTCTTCATTAATACCTTAGATAAAGATTAGCACCTTTGTCTTGCTCGTGTCGTTGGACGCTGGATTCAGTCACATAAAACCTTGATTTTATTGCATCAAACTTTCTCAGCAATATATTCTGAAACACTGTGTTGTGTTAAACTTATTATCTTGAGCATATTCAGCAGCACATTCCCCTAGCATAACTAATCAATCTACTTTTTAATAATGAAATATCCAATAAAGTAGACACTTGTCAGTGCAACACGTCCACCTACACACGGACCTCACACCCACGTCTGCTGTATCCTGTTGCTAGGCTCTGAGCCTCTAACAGACTCCAAATCAATGTCATTAAATTAGGTCTATTCTGAGTGGATAATAAAGAGTCTGTCACCTTATGTGTGCTCTGATATAGCTCTAATCTCATTAGAATTACAACACCATTCTGCCAGAGACTTCTGAGTGAACTGAGAGGAAGGGACGGATAAAACCCACATCCCGGGCTAACAGCTGTAGCTCCATATAAAAGCTGCACCAGGCGGGATTTTAATCTGAAATTATATTGTCATATCAGAGAAAAGTTTTTAAATTGGAGCCACAACAGAGAAAAGCATCCCATCCCATCTAATTAAACTTGTTTGGGTGTCATGTGAGGTCAGAAAATGTCTGCATGCAAAAGGGAAATTTAGCGTCTTTTTAATGGTTCCAGGGACCCAGAGGGTGATGGGAGAAGACTTCCAGGAATATTAGAGATTTGTTAGAAGTTTGGTTCTTTCAGCATGGACCCTGTGAGCATAGAGCTCCGTCCAGAAAACCTCCCAGCTCCAGTCCAGCTCACGGCGTCTGGCCGTGGTCAGGGGTTGTAAAGAAGTCCTGGATCCTTTTCATGATTATACCTGATGCAAAACCAGCTGACACTTTGAAAGCACGTTGCTGACAAAGACGACAAGGAATTGATTTATTTTAAAACTTTATTTGGCATCTTGGAACAACAGTGGCACCCCGGACAGAGGGTCAGAAACTCTGCACTGTCATGGACGGTATTTCTGGAGACAGTGGACAACAAGTGTGCGCTGTCTGGTTCTCGCACATTATGGTGATTTGAGACACACTGTCGAGGAGGCAGCAGTATTTTTAGCCATGGCAGCGGCTCTGCTGTAGTTATGGGGATGTCAGTTGGTCGAACATGGACTAAAATATCCCTACAAGTGTTGGATGGATCGCCATGAAATGTGTACACACATTCATATTCTCCTTGGACCTTCAGGTCCAATATGTCCAATATTTGGTTCATGACCAGATTCCTGCACATCAGCAGCAGCTATTCGTTGTGTTTCCGGCAATTGTGAGCATGCTAACATTAAACTAAGATTGTGATATTGGTATAGAGTAAACCCGCAAAACATCAGCACCTCCAAAGTAGCTTTAACTAACTAACTAACTAACTAACTAACATTAGGTATATTAAATCCATAAGTGTCACATCTTTCCAATTGTACCAAATTTATGCAATTTCGAATTCAGGAATATTGAAATACAATAACTGAAAATAACATATTTGTGCTTGAGAATAACTTTTGCCCTTTTTGACTTGTGAGAACCAATTTTCATCCAGATATTTTTGGGTTTGGGGTCGAGGGACGCCTTTAAAAATGACCCTGTGAGTTTTTAAGTTATAGCTGAAAACTGAGCTCACTGCAGCCTCTGAGGGAAAAGTTAGCAGGTCGTCAGAACGCTTTTTTGTTGTAGTTGAAGCTAGAGTTAAGAAATATTTGCATTACTGTACAATCTTTGTAATTATTGCGACGTCTTGAATAGGTTAGGGTGGATTGTTACCAATTTTTTTCATAACTTCCTGATATTTCACTGTATGTGACGGCATTTGTGTAAAAAAACAAAACAAAAACACAAATTACAGCTGGTGACAGAAGTCATTGTAGCACACTGTGTCTCTAATATGAAATTCTATAATCATAACTAAGGAAAAAAGGAATAAAAAGGAATAAAATAAATATCTAAATAAACATCTTTACTGTTCAGTTTCAGTCGCTGACTCATTTAAAAATGAACTAAATAAATTACACCATTTCTAAATCACGCAATGCAACATTTTCTGCTTTATATATTGTGAAAAAACTCTTTTTATTGGCTCATATCAGACAGGATGTACACTGATACTGATCTTCCTTTTATAGGTCGATAATATCAGTCAGCCGATACATCTGTCGGGCTCTGCTCTTCATCGTCTCTGTGACCCACTAGAGTAAAAAAAGAAGAAACTGTGTCAGCCAGCAGCTCCGTATCATGTTGCATAATTTCTGTGAAGTCCTTGGGCTGTAAAAAATTAAAACTCTTGCATCAGTCTGCCACTGGGGGCTGTCAGCTTGAACACGGTGCTTTAGTGAGAGTTCACATGATGTGTTTTTATTCCTTTTCTGTGCATATCACGGGACCTGACCCGGCATGTAGAGAACAGAGGATGGGATGGTTGTTATTGGTGTTGTTATTCCGTGCAAACAGGAGCGTCTGGGCATGTCGTCGGGTTGTGTGCTGATGTTCTTCTGTGCGTCTGTTCATGCATATGATGTGCGTGTGTGTGTCTGCGTGCTGCAGGCCCTCAGCGCTCTGCGGGGCCCCGCTGCTCTCTAACCTTCGCCGAGCTCTAGGAGAGGTCAGGATGTCCACTTCTCTCTGCCTCCTGCCTCTCACTCACACAATAAGGCCAGAGTGGATTTCATTTGCTGGCAATGACAGGTGGATGACAGGTTACCCTCAGGTCGAGTCACGTCCAATTAACGTCAGTGGGGAAAAGTGTATAAAACAGGGTTTTTGCGGCTTCACACTATATCCCGGAGCATTCATTATTCACAAAGGAGCAGACCCACCTGCTGCTGTTTTCTGGGAGAGAGGAGGATTAGACAACAGTTGGATGGAGCGATGATGGGACACAACGCTGAGATTAAAGTGGATGCAGCGCTGCATTAGAGGACTTCAGCACACCTGCTGGCTGCAACCCCAAACAGGTTTAGGTTTATGCAAAGACACTGAGGGAACACTGTAAAAAAAATTCAAAATTTAATTTTAAATATTTAATTTTAATTTAATACTGTTTTTTAGTTATTTTACAGATA
>CAFUXE010000439.1:521749-553108 GCA_903364295.1 Serranus cabrilla | reverse complement strand
TCTATTTATTAGAAATGAAAAAGTTTTAATAGCTGCTACAGCAGTAGGTAGCTACTTCATTGATCTTGGAGGGGAAGTTGTTTTCTAACAGTTGCTTCTGTACAAGAATAGAATATTATGATAATTCTGTAAATAAAATAAAGGTATGCTACACTTAATATACTATATAAAATTGGTAACAGTACCATGATGTCTTGTGAGAAAGGGAATAAAATAAGTTGGGGGGAAAATCTGACTTGGTCATTTCCAATTCCCTTAAACTCTGACATCTAGATTTCTGAATGAGAATGGGTTTGATGGTTAACCACCAGTCTCGTCTCCTGCAGACACGCCCACTTTATGATAATCCCATTCAGTTTGAGACAAATCATGCAGTTCTTTTCTCAGGCAATACAAAAGTGTTATTGTATTTAAATATTTCTGCATACTGGGGTTCCTAAACAGTCATTCCTATATGTTATACAAGGTCGTTATATAACTTTTCCATAGCTTACAATTCCATTCGTTAGATTATTCACTGTAAATCTGGTTTCCTGATGGAGTTTTTTTTGCAGTCTATGTGGATAGGAAACACTGGAACCAATTCAGATTAACTTCTGAACTTTAGTTGCTTCAGAGGATTTTCCATCTTCATAATGTAAAGTATGGCAGAAACATTGAATATTTCTAATCTTCATCATCTCAAAATCAGTATTAGGTGTTCAAACTGTACTTTAGGACAGTGAACTGACCCACTTTGGCCCTAACCCTGCTGTACTATAGTGTAGCCCTTAACCACCTTTTGTATTGTAATATTTCTGCATACCTAAAACAGTCGTTCCTGAGCCGTCATTCCAGTATATCGTATAAGGTCAGAGTGTCGTTAGCTGGCAGCTTTTTGCCACTTATCGTCCATTGAATATCGTCCACTGCTGATATATTCTGACCAGCTTACTATTCCATTTGGTAGATAATATATTTACAACTTGGCTTCCTATGAGAAGCTCATTTTGTCCAAGATTTTTTGGAGTCTGGTTTTTATTTTTTTTTTTTTAAAATGAAACATTTGATTTGGACGGCCAAAAAGCGTGCAGGAATCCCTGGAATCAGTTCAGATTTACTTCAGAACTTTAGCTGCTTTGGAAGCTTTTTCCATCCTGACAGCATTAAAGTCTTCATCGAATATTTACAATCTCAGAATAAATCTTGAGCTGTACTTGAGGACAGCGAACTGACCCACTTTGGCCCATTTCTGAACCAATTGCAGTCATTGGTGTCATTGGCTTGAGTCAGCAGAGCATATGGATCCCTTAAGGCACCGTGGGGCATCTTCCCCTCCTCTCTTCCCCTCATCCAGCCCCATCCTCGCTCGCTCTCTCTCCCGGCTGCAGCTCCGGTCCATCTGTAAAGCTCCGAGGGGTGACGGGTTCTCCCATCCCCCCCGGGCCTCCCAGGTGTGGGGCAATATGGTGCTCAGAGATGGGCCTCCAAGGTCAAGCCATGGCTTCTCCTCCTGCCTCTCCGTGCAGGGCATCATGAAAGAAGTCGAGCACTCGCACCGAAATGTAATTCCTACATTGTTACTGTCTGAGCAGGAATGAAATGAAGTGTGATAGGAACGCCAGCTCTTGAGATATTGCAATAATTCAGAAGTAGTTAGAGAGAAAATGAAATTTTTGGCCTAATTGAAAGTTATTTGACAGCTGGTCTGAAAAGCTTCCCAAGGCTGACATTAGTTTTACTTTGGTTTTAAAGTATTTAGAGCTCTCATGAACGGAGAAGTTATGAAATAAACTATATTTCCTGTCCTTTTGGGAGAAGTACATGCTTGATTTTTATCGTTTCTTATAAAGGATCAAGGATACAGTCATCAATACTTCAGACATGCACTGCAATTCAGGTTTTTTTTTAGCATTATTTACAAGTACGTGTTACCCTTTTCAAAGAATGAATTACTCAACCGGAATGATACTCATGCCACCTGTATGGGCAATCAACCAGCTCCATTCTTTTTTTTATTTGTGGTAATAATAGTGTGTTAGCTCAATAATCATCATCTTTCCCGGATGAATGTGTGCCTGGTCTGCTGCTACTTGTCAGCTGAAGCACGGGAAAGCTATTGTTATGTCCTGACAAAGAGAAGCACCTAAACCATCATGTCTGATAAAAATGAAATTCTGCACACGCCGCGCCGCCAGTTGCAACTGTAGTGCAGAATAACGATTTTCACCCTGAGCACAGCTTGTCTTGTCTTGACCCTGTAGAGACCCTTTTTGGACTATTCAACAGAGCTTAAAGCTTTTCTGTTCTCCTTTCAAGCGAACAGTGGAAA
This sequence comes from Serranus cabrilla, assembly GCA_903364295.1. Lineage (NCBI taxonomy): Eukaryota > Metazoa > Chordata > Actinopteri > Perciformes > Serranidae > Serranus > Serranus cabrilla. Next base: position 550,797 of record CAFUXE010000439.1, on the reverse strand, counting down.
TACCTTCAGACTGCAGAAGGAATCCAAACAGGAGAACCGAGGAAATGCCAAAGTCTGCTCTTTGATTCAAGTCTATAGTGTGCTGAGTTGCTTCAACAGATGGACCCCGCGTGCTTCTTTCAGCAGCATGAATGTGTGAAAATGCGTGAGTGTGTTCTCAGTCATATGAACTTTATTGTAGGGAAGTACAAGCAGATTTAAAGCCAAAATAATCATCTCGAAGAGGCATCATAAAAGTAAATATCATGCCATAACACTGATGTTTTTGCACATGGTGTTTACTCTGACAATAATAATTATCAGGCACTTACAATGTATTTAAACTGCTCTTACAGGGTTTCCGAGCACCTCTTCATGTAAAAAGTGTTAGCCAACATTCGTGCAATCATCATTTTATCTCAAGTTTTTTTTTTGCATAAGAGAAAAAGCATCTTTTCACCATGTCGAGCACAGTGAATCGACGCTCCCGAGAGGCAGAGATAAGATTGTCAGCCGCTGACAGAGAACGAGATAGCAGCAACACAGAGAACACTGCATCGCCGTCGCTCCACATGTCTCCTATTTGTAAAAACAATTACATTATCCACTGTTTTTCTTTTCTTCCGAGTCTTGGAAAAAAAAAAAAAAAGTGCAGCGACGAGAAAAACAACAAAATGCAGGGGGAGAACATTTTGTCTCCCTCTTCCCCCACCCCTCCTCCCGGATGCTAATTTTCATTTTAATTGCGTCAAACAGCTTTTTCTCACATCTGAAAAATGTGTACGTGTGAGGGTGTTGATTAGAGAAAGTAAAAATACAGCATGTAGGATTTTTATGCTAATTACCCTTTAAACCTCGCTCACGTCAGTCGGCTTCCCTAATTAGCATGTTTCCGACAGGAGCGAGGAAGAGTGAGAGAATGGTGCGATGGGGCTCTGCACGGCTAAATTAACGGTGTGAAAACCCAGACATTTGAATTTTTTCCCTCCCCTTTCTCTCCCTCATTCTTTCCTCCTCTTCCACCCACCCACACCTGTGAACAAGTCTGTGAGAGTTGGAATGAACTCTCTCGCTCTGTCTGTCTGTCTGTCTGCCCGTCTGTCTCTCCCTCCACAGTTTGTATCAATGTATCTGTCTATCTGCGGCATCTATCCGTCCGTCTCTCTCTCTGTTTACAGTGATCTGTCTGTCGATGGTTTCTCTCTTTCTCTCTTCTTCTGATTCTCCGTCTATTTTCATCCCTGTCCATCTTTTTCTCTATGTCTTGCAGGCTGTACAGTATATTTATTATCTACAGTATCTGCACGTCAATCTCTTTTTTTCTATCTCTGTCGCTCACTTCTTTTCCCATTCATCCATCTCTTGCTGTCTCACTCCATCTATTCCATACATCTCCGTCCACCCATACAGCCAGTTAGAAGAATAAAAGAATATGTCTACTCATATAGTCCTTTGTGTATTTGTGGTCTGGGCTGTTTTCATGGTTACAGTCGAAAGACTTGGATATAAAAATGGACAGAAACATCTCGATCGCCCCCTGTTGGCTGCCTGCAGCTTGAGTCACATGCTGCCTTCTCCATGTTCAACAAGATCTTTTTCTTTTTCATTTTTATCACGTAAGGTTGAAAAAATGCTGCAGTTTCTGTGAATTTATACTATAAAACCAGCTATAAAATGCTGGAAGTGAAGTAGTTATTAGGATGACGTGAGCCAAGGAAGTTACGTGAAAAACGTATGTTACGTAAAAAGTTGTTTACTTTTGTTTTCATATGGGACATGAACCCAGTTCTCTTGGTCAAAGTTCACAATTTAAACTCTGCATTGCTATCAGTCATTACTGCTAAGTCAGCAAGATGGCGGCAGAAGAAATCATAAAAAGGAAATATGAGTCGTATTTTGCTGCCTGTACAAACGACCGATATTGTCGTTTTTCATGTTAGTGGAGATGGACCAAAGTTTCCCAAAGATAGTTTCTGCCTTTTTAAGCTTGGTTCTTCTTTCCACACTTTGTTTTAGATTATATATTAATATATAAATATAAAAAAGGGGTGTTACATCATGATTAACAGCTGTGACTACAAATGATGCCACAAGTGAAAGATGCATTCGGGCTAATTCAGCCTTTGTTTTTGTTACATTGAAGAAGAAGTGGAGACGTGTCTTCCATCTTTTGGTTGTGGTTTGGACTTTTAGCCTTTTACTTCCAGTTATAGGAATAGTTAATACTGCACCCTGCAGTCATTCTTCTTCTTCTGTCAGATCAGCCTACAGTAACACATTACACTGCCATCTACTGGCCAAAGTACGTTACTGCAGCTTTGTTTATTTGCTCTAAATGGAAACGTCCCTAATTTGTGTTTCTTTAATGCAACATTTCGAAATGTAACTTCAAAATTTGCTTCGACTTTAATGGAAACATGGCTAATGTTGAAAAGCATGAAGCCAGCTCCATAAAAAAAGCATTTCCCAGTTTGGAATTGAAAACATTTCAAACCTCCCAAGCCCACCAACTCCTTCAACTGGAACTCATACGGCGCAACAGGAATTATCACCAAACATCAGGGCCGACGTCAATAAAACCAAATCCATAAAGTCCCAAGCCTTTCCACCAACCACCTATAGATGTACGTTTAGGTGTGACCTTGTAGTATATGATGTAGTCTACCTCTCTGTTGGTTTCTCTGCCTCTCTGTCCATGCACACATGCATCTTTTCCTCTCCGCTGGCTGTTAAGTCTGTGTGGGCTCTGGCTTTTCTCCAGCACACTCCTCATCAGCTCCTCGTCTCAACATTATTATTTTTTTCTCGTCTGGTTCTTGAGTTCACTCTGTACTTCTTGAGTTTTTTCTCCTCCACCTGTACTTTTTTTTTTTTAATATTAATTACTGGTCTTTCAGAGCTAAACGACTGACCAGACCGACTTGATATCCGCGGCAAGGTTCTGGTTAAAAGCCAGCGCTGTTTTGACTGTCAATTTACAGCTTGAGTGCCTTCAGGGTTAGACGCTTTCCGCGCTTTGAGAGTGGGAGTTTTGTGGTTACACCTGGCTGATGGAGGCGCCTATTCAGCAGGTCAGGAAGAGGCTGTAATGAACACAGCATCAGTGAAATATCATCGCACTCTTTCTTTTACTGTTCTTTTCCTCTCTCACAGCTCAAGTTCAATTCATGAGTGAAGTTTCAGACTTGTCCTGCCTGTTTCCGGTCCTGTTGATTTCCCCGGCCTTACAGGATACAGACTGACTCATTTACTTTTCAAGTGGATGAGCATAATTGGCTTAAGCACAGGTGCAACCTCTAATTGAGATGATGTCTGCTAGCGGTTCTCACAGGTTGGAAATTGTCTCAGGACACAGATAAAACGATATAAATTTAGAGCTAAAATCTAAATTATACACTTTGAATCGTCAAATCATGGAGTGATTTTTGAGTCCTGCACCTCTCTCACCTTTTGCTGAACTGAGTACAGTGTGCCGGTAATTTAAACACCAGAGAGTAAGAGCGTTACTTCCCCTAACTCTCCTTGCTCTCATCCGTTTCTCGGCAGGTGAAAATGAGGAGGTTGATAATTTTCTTGCCTGTAAGGTGCTATATTACTGGAAGAAAAGGTGGATTAGAACTCGTGCCTGGTGTAGTATTTTTGATTTTTACCTCATCTGCTCTGAGAAGACTCATTTCCTGAACACAGTGGTGGTAGTCATTCCAATTAATTAGCCAGAGGAACGGTAAGAAAATCTCCATGTAATTAGCTGATTTAGCCTAATGGGCTAATCCCTATAACTCCACTTAATGCAGTTGTGTTCTTTATCAGCATACTGCTGTGATAGCCTTGTCATCAGAGAATACATCATTACACAGAAGAAATAACCCTTTCATAGCTGTCGTTATGTGACTTTGTGTGCTCAGAGCAAATTTCTGTTTTTTGAAATTCCAATTTATTTGCTGAGAGGTGAGAGATAGATTAGTTTACTTCAAGTGGAAAGTAATCATTTCACTTTTTGAATTATTTTCCTAAAGTCTTGCTTTGTCTTGGTTTTCTCACCTTCTTCTGTAATGGGATGAGGTTTTAGTTTGCTGCTGTGAACAACTGATTGTGACATGGACACATTTTATTGTTGCATTCTTAACTTCACGTGATATAAATTTATAATAATCTCTCCTCAAAGTACTTGGCCTCCTCTGACATATTCTGCTTTATTTCTTTCTTCATGCAAACAGTGCAAGGTTGCACACTGCACAAGATATTTGCACAGGTTTAAATTAATTACTGCAGTTCTGTTAAAATTGTACATGCATCACTATAATATAATTGCTCAAAATCCTCCGTTAGACTGCTACTGACCTGCAAAGATGTAATCTGACAACAGCTGATTTTGGTGTTTTCATTAAGCTTTTCTCATGAGAATCTTCAAAATACTCTGATGGAAACTCAACTAGTGTCAGGATGTTGTAACAGTTTAAGCAAATATGACGAAAAAAGCTATTCTTAAAATAAAAGTCCCCAACTGTAGCTATAACTTTAAAACTTACGGTAGGACTTAAGTTAATGTTCATCATGTCAGGGTCTTATGATATTTTTTGCAGAGAATCACGATGTGTTTCCACTGTGTCAGCCACAAAATAATAGAGACTGGACCAAACAGAAAGAAGGACACACCCTCCATCTGTCACTTGTATCAGTAATTACACACTATGACAGATTAGTTGTGAATATGCCCAGATTTCTGATGAAGTTATGATTCATTTGCTGTCTCACGCTTCTTCCTTCATGTCATGACACGGCTATCAGGACGGTGTAATGTCACCACAACACAAAGAATTCAGCTTACTTTAAAGTTTAAACTGTTTTCCTTGAATACATTTGTTTGGTAAATTCCCTCTAGTCAGAAATACATTTTTCTTATTGATGTTTTGCTTCACTGTGCGGAATGTGTGTGCAGAGTTTGTTTTCACATTCGTCTGCTAAAGGGGGGAAAGTTTCTCTGTGCTTATCTTAAATCCCTACAATTTCCAAGTGTCATTGGATAAACATTGCGAGTACCGGGTTGCACCGTCTTTTGCCTTCAGAACTGCCTTCGTTCTTTGTGGCGTAGATTCAACAAGGTGCTGGAAACATTCCTCACAGATTTTGCTCCGTATTGACATGATGGCGTCACGCAGTTGGTGCAGATTTGTCGGCTGCTCGTCCATGACACAGATCTCACGTTCCACCACATCCCAAAGCTGCTCTGTTGGATTGAAGTGGCACTTTATCCCGTTGCAAGTAGCCATTGGAAGATGGGTATTACACCATCAGCTTGAACCGTTGATACAGGTTAGGATGGATCCATGTTTCACGTTATTTACACCAAATTCTGACCCTAACATCTCAGTGTCGCAGCAGAAATCAAGACCCATCAAACCAGGCAAAGTTTTTCCAATTCTCCTCCAATGTTGAAGATTCTGTGCAAATTGTAGCCTTAGTTTTGTGTTTTAAGCTGACAGGAGTGGCCGACATGAGTCATGTCTCCATCAACAGATTTGCTTGAGAAAAGCTTGATGGAAACACCAACTTTTGAAAATGCACGTAAAAGTATTTACGCTCACTAGCCCAACTGTTGCCTTTCTACAGTATCAGCTCAAAAAAGTTTAGCCATTATTCTCAGACCTCTGCCACCAAAAGACATTTTCACCCAAAGAACTGATGCTCTCTCCTTATTTTCTCTTTTCTGGACCATTTTCCAGGTCACGTTTGTGAGTTGCACAGGATGTCAGTAGTCCTAAAAAAACATAATTTAAGAGCCTTTGTGTTGGTATGAAAGATTTGTCTAAAAGACATAAATGTGATATGAATCCCTGGATCAAAAGTTCATTTAAGTAAAACAGTTTCCATTCATTTCCCTGCTTTTGAGTCCTCTCACAGTGCTGCTACTCAGCACAGAGTAGTTTATGCTGAAGTGTGCGTAGAGCATTACTGCAAGTGATCTTAGTCTATTTCTTTAAATAACATATTGATTCTAGGTTTTCACTGTGTGAACAGTTATTATATCAAGTGGAGATGGAGAGGCTTGCTTCAGATGCTGATATTGAATGCACTTTGCACCTTCATGCATTATTCTCGACAAGTTAAGTTACAAAGGGGCAAAGATGTTGTATCAGACCTTAAGGCGTTGGGTGTTTTTTTACTCCAACAGCCCAGCCAGATTAATAGGCTCGAATTCGAGGAAGCAGAGCATAAAAAATGTAGTGTTGTTATTGATATTCAGTCAGATAAGCTGTGGTCAGTTGCATTCGGGAGTCTTTAACGGGGAGCGGTGCTTAGTGGCCCACACCTTGTTTATCGAGGAGAAAAGTGTTATGTCCCCGAGCTTAGAGGCCTTACAAGGGAGACAGATGGAGGCTGAATGGCCCTGTTCCTCCTGCTCCCTGTGGGGGGAGGCTTTAAATGCATCTCGCTGAGATCTCTGGGGGCTGGTTGCACTGTGTGCATTAGCAGGAGCGTGGGCTGCTTTTGTGTTTCCAATTAAACGTCTAAAACAATGGATGATAGCTGTGGGCAATTGTGGCCGCGTACAATACAAGTACAGGCGTAGTGTGGGCCTGTCTGTGTTGTTACAGTAAGAAGCTTGGTGGTTATTATTCATGATATTCAGCTCACTCATAAGCCCCACATTCAAGCTCTGCTTCAGATTTTCTGGATCCAAATGGGCGAATGTCCAATACATATTAGGCACATTGCTCGTAAAGTATTACCGTCGAGGGAGGAAAAGGAAGAAATGGTAGAAAAGGGATAGACACCGGCTCAGGACGCAGAAAACTGATGCACACTGTTAGATGGAGAGTGGAAATAAAAGGGAAAGAAGGGGTCAAGCTGAGGTATAGAGAGCAGGAGAAAGCCACGAGAGCTGTGTGAGTGTGAGCGTCGTGCCGAGCGAGAGGATGGTCTCCAGCAGCTCCATTGATTTTCTCTCCGTCTCCTCGACCGGCCTGCGACGCTCTCCGCTTCCCCCCGCAGTCACAGAGAGAATGGGCTTTAACAAAGACCTCAGCAGACACCCGCCGGTCACCGCTCTCCAACCTCCATCCCAGACCTCCGCTGTCGAGCTAAAAGCGCGCCCCCCCACCGCTCCCCGGCCGCTGACATTTGACTCGACAGGAATTACTGAGGTCACCTCCGTCCGTCCTTTATTTCTGCTTTCGGTGTGTTTCTTTTTTGTGTAGTTCTTGTGGCCGTGCGTTCCAGTGTGTGTTCCAGCCTGGGACTATTCGGGGGCAGCTGATATGACATGCCCAAAAAATTCAGCATTAAACTCAGCGAGTATTCAGGATATGCATGAACTTTATCTTTGCAGGGTGGAAGAACCTGTAATTTAACTCTCCAGTGAAACCACAGATTATTCCACCATACTACCACTACAACTGCTGCTACTACAGAGGAGGAAATCTGTAAAAAGACAGCTTTCTTTTCTCTAAAGGTAACATAGATAAAAGGTGTCCCTTTAATGGCAAGACCATCATGGCTTTGAGAGATTTAGATTTCTGAAACCATACATTATGTTTGGCGCTGAGACTTTACAGGGAGGTTTGTAATTGAGGAAGTAAAGGAGTGTAAAGGAATAGTCTTAACGACTAAACTCTCATTTGTTTTGTATATTTGGTTGGTTAAAAAAATGTTCAAACTAGTTTGATATTAAGCCGAACAGAACCAGTATACCAACTTTCCCCACTAGGTGTCACCTTTGAGTCAGCAGCTACTCCTGAGAGGAACATAATGAGACTGAGAGAACCTGTAAATAAGAGTAGAAACTCCGGAAATACACATTTGAGTACTTCTCTTTGGTTCTTTTATCTCAGACAGTATGTTTCTAGGTTTTTCATTTCATTTACCTGACTTGTTTCGGCGATAACTTCCGCCCTCTTCAGAGTGTCACGAGATGTTGGTGTGTGACGTGTCTTATCAGCTGCTGTTCCTAGAAGACACGTCACACACCAACATCTTGTGACACTTTCCATCCAAAGGCAATTAGCCAGCTAAGCTACAGCAGCATGACAGTCGTAAAATAATAAGGAAAAGGTATTACATTCACTCCTAAGAAGAAGACTCACATTATTCTGGACTTTAACATTTGAAAACACAGGGCACAAAAGGAAGATGAAGCCCTGAGTGGCACAATAATGAAATAATAATAGTAATAATTAATGGAAGAGGCTCTGAAACGGTGCAGGCTGTGAGATCTCGTCTCACAGGTGACCCCCCTCCTCTTTGTTCAATAACGAAAGCGTGTCTCCATTAAAAAAACCCATGTTGGATGTTGTGTATGAATCAACAGCAATTAGCCCGCACCACGCCTTGGGTGGGCCATCTGCTGAGCGAGCATCAGATACAAACAGGTGGGCCCCCGTCGCCACGGTGATCGCTATGTCGAACAACACGACGACGGCGAAGTGATTAATAGGAGCTCCTAAATATCTCGCCGTGCGGAGACGCGGGACGTTGGAAGCCTGGCGCACGTTTCACAAAGACATATTTTGTCTGCACACACTCGAGCCCACATTTGTTAATTAGCGATTTCAACTGAAGTCATAGTGCAGGCTAATTGCTGGTAATAATGATATTCGATTAGGGAATCAATTGGCTGTGGTGCCTCGACTGCTTTGATGGATGCAGCCTTGGGCAGTGGCTGTGAAAGGCTTACACAGCGACTGAAAGCATGAAGGAGAATAAAACGACTGAACAAAGAAGAAAAAAAGAAGCTCTGCAGGGAAACAATGAGTAACAAGAAACACTGGTGAGAGCTCAGGTAGGACTCGAATATAGACTCGCTAACACTCTGCTGTCAAACCCGAAAGCTTTTTGATAGCTTTCCAGATGCACAAAAACTTCCATCTGTGCCACTGGCATCTCTTAACTGCAGCGAGTGTGTGTGAAGTCAGAGAAGCCAGCAGTATCGATCAGACTGCATCGATTCCCAATGTCAAGTCCAAACAGTGTACAAGAGCGTGCTTGTTGTGCACATCTGTGTGGGTGCTCGCGTACAAGTGTGTGTGCTTGTTGCATGTCCATGTGCACGTAAGTGTGCTCATAATCCGCCCCTCAGAAGTTCAATGATCCATTGTGGCTCTGCTGCAGCTTCAAAATGGGATGTTGCAAAAAGTTTCTTGGAGCAAATTCAGCTAAGAGTACCAGCTCGTTCAGTTTGGACCATTAGTGGGATTTTTCATGGTGCAAAAGCAAAAAAAAGGCAACAATTTGTAATTTGTCCACAGGCAGAAAATATAAAGTTGGTCGCAGTGAAAAACAGATGGAAATCCTCACAGAGAGAGAAAGACAAAGGAAATGTGATATTTTTGAAGTGAAGAAATGACTTTGATACTCGTGCCAGAAATAAAACTGCACTGTGATTAAAAAAAGAAAAAGTAGAGACTGACACGTTTGAGTTGACATAATCGTCACCGCGTTGCTGGCAAAGATCTCTGCAGCATTGAGATTCACCAATGTGATGCTTCTGAGGTCTTTTTTGATTTTATGCTCTCACTGTTTCTCACTTCTGAGACGCAGTTTCTTCTTTTATAGATTTTTTGTTGGTGCTCACAAACTGTCACTCACATCTTCTTTTTTGTGCAATTACAAACTTCGAGGATTTTTTTTAATAGCGTTAAAATCCGCTGAAGTGATGGTAATGAGACGCAGCTCCTCTCTGACTGTAGGTGTAACTGAATGGCGAGTTTGTCTGGCGGTCCCCGGGGCCGCCCCGAGGCCATCTCATACACTCAGCGCGCACTAATCCACCTGACAGCTTGACAGCACGGCGTTATTTATAGAGCCGAACACCAGCTATGCATGTTTTAGCGAGATGTAGTGAGAGATGGAGAGGGCGGCGGCGTTGACGGCGTGAATGCACGGCAGAGTTTGACCCGCCTCACAGGAAGCTGACCCTCTCCTTGTCTCTGTGCCTGTTTATTACCGCGCCACTGAGATAGAATTCACTTGATGTCTAATTACATAACCTCCGCCTCCCGCTGTCACAGATGCGGTCACAGTACGCGTCAGTGTCTGTTTGTGTGCACATCTCTTACATTCTGTCATCACCTCGAGCAAATAATATAACCGCTTTTGAATTTACATTTCCATACACCACCTGTAGCACTGTACTTCACTGTTGTAATTGAATCAGCCGGCGGAATACGCAAACCCAGACCGAGGCCAAGAGACTCATCAGAGAGCGCTAATAACTGCCTCCTCCTCTCGGCTCGATAAGAGCATTTTGTTTTGTTCGGCAGACACATCGAGAGAGACGGCGAGGGAGAGAGGAGCGCTGATGTGTTTGGTTTGAGTCAAGGCCAGCCGGTTCTGATGGCAGCATGAAGGCTCTGCTGCGCAAACAAATTACCGCTCTGTTTCTCTCCCTGACAGAAGAGGAGGAATCTTTTGCTTCTCTTTTTCCTCCTGCTTTGCTGATTACGGTTCATTTCGGTGAATTTGATGAGACTTGCAGAACAGGATGGGTTCTATAGGAGGCTCGCTCTGGTTCCCAACCTGTTTGGGTTGTAAGAGTATTTGTGAATATTATTGTATGTGTTTTTGCCTTGTTAGTCTTGTTTACTTCAGTAATAAAATGATTGAATTATTAACACAAGAACAAGCAACGAGGCAGCTTCAGAACAATATGAAACTATTGAAATCTTTTGGAGAAGCTCACAAACGCTGAAATTGTGAATAATTTACTCCTGATGGAACATAGATGGGATCAGTAGCCAGCATCATGTTTAATTTCTCATGATTATAATAAGCCATTTTCATGCATCAGATTCACACAAGTCAATATTGAAGACTGTATCATTCAATACGATCGGATCAGACACGTTGAATCGCACATTTTGTATGTTTTATGGTTGTTTACGCTAAAACCCAGCATGGCGTCTACTTACTATCATTCTTTGTTGTTTAGTTTTAGAAGTCTATATGTGCAAAAACAAACTGCTTCCAACATGCAAATGTGTTGGAAATCAGTTTGTTTTAATGTTTAAACTGGCTGGATATTAAGCCGTAGACTAGATTTTACCACGAGGTGTCACACTTGTGAGAGAGTGGGACTAAACCTTCGTCCAGAAATGTTTCCATGTTGGCGCCGTTTTGGTTTTTTGCATTGACCTCGGGAAGCCGTTCTTCCCACTTTGTTGTATTCTTGAGCCCTTAAAAACGCCAACCAGGAAGTGTTTTGCCTTAAACCGAGCTCAGTGGTATTGTAGCATAAATTCACAGAAACTGCACCTTTTTTACAACCACGAACCATATGTCTATGAATAATAACGTGTGCTATTTTTAGAAACGCTCCGCTGTGCCGTCAGCTTTGAAACACTCATATGTTCAGGTTGGAGATCTTGTGTAAAAGACGTGTTTTCTTGAGCAAGTTGATTAATTAAGTGGGACATTAAACATGTAAGAACGTTTTTTTCAACTTTCCGACATACTATAATTTTTCCAGTCAGGTATTAGTTTTTCCAATTATTCCGACAGCACTTGAATGATGCCCAATCTACAATGTCCTGGTGGGTCCCTGGTAGATCCTTGTCCAAATAAAGCATGAAAATATTTTGTAGGATCTGCTCCAAAATTTCACAAGTCATTCCTCGATCCATGTTGTCCTTTTCCACAAAGTTTAATGAAAATCAGGCCATTGGGTTTTCCGAAATCTTGCAGCTAAACAATAAAACCAAACCAAAAACACAGCTCAACCTGCAGAAGTCTTTAAATGTATTTTAATATCCAGAGATCACAGTCTGGTATCCAACGGATTTTCAAAGACTCCGACTGCTCAACCATCGATTAGAAAACCTGCAGAATAACTCAATTTGTCAACAACAACTTCATAGCACGCCACGTCCCGAATCAAATGGATGCTAACATAGGTATGTGTGTGACGGAGCTGCAAGTCTGCAGATCTCATGATTGCTCCACACGCTCCCAGAATATACGAGGAATTTAAGGTCAGGTTGCATGAAAAGAACCTTCAGGGAAAAAATACTGTTATCTGTGTGCATTCTCAGATAATATTGTCCCCATGCACTGATAAATTCCTAAGAAGTTTCATGACAAACAAGATGAAGTCCCCAACCAGAATCACTGAAAACTTGTGTGAGAAAGCGATTTCTACTGCAGGCTTTTTCTTCTCTCCTCTCCCCGGCTGCATGGGCGTAATGTCTGTCTTTATTTCTGCTATTTTGTCCAGCCTCTGTAGTTGTTTACAACGCTTGTTTTCATTTATGTTGCCATATCAAAGCATTGCAGATCTAGATTATTTACCAGCAGCATGTCCTAACTCATATTTCACGGGCCTCCCACTGCTTATCCAACCAAGTGAACTCTGCATCATTCACCCTCAGCATGTGGCCGCTGTGAAATGTAGAAATGTATTCAGCAGCGTTATTAATAATAACAGCTGCTCGGAGAACAGGGAACAAAATGCAAAATGGGAGGCATAAAGAGAAACAACTCAATCAACTCAGTGACCTGCTAAGTTTCAGCTAACTGAAGGGACAATATGCAGGATTTGCAGACTGCCGTGACTATTATATATGTCAGTGTAATGCAGTTATTGATCAGAACTAATATGGAAATCATGTGGAGCTTTGTTGCAATCATTGGAGCTTAATATCACGGAATAAGCAGGAGCATTATCAGAAAATTGTTGGTGCTTTTATGTGTAATTTAGCTTTAATTTAAGGGAATAATTTGCAGTCTATTCAAATTAACATTAGAATAGGGGACTGTTGTGATTGAGAGCCTTTTGATTTAACCTCTTCAACTCATTGGGAACGCTGTTCTTTTCCGACTTTCCGTCTTTCCGAGGCTGCAGCAGGCTCAGTATCATGTGAGGTTAAGGGGAGTAAATAACGCTCCAAAATGAAGTTACTTTTTGGTGACAGCTATTTTACACAGACCAGAGAGGAGAGGACAAGAGGAAAATATATAAAAAGTTCATTATAATTGCTAGAATTAGCTAGAAATAATACAGAAATGTTTTTAAATAATCAAACAAATTCTGCCTTTATTTTATTTTTATCTCAGTTGTTCTGCACAAAAGTAAAAATTCAGACATTTCATTAAAAATGTCAGAAATAAAGTGAAAAAGTCCCAAACCCAAAATATGAACAGGAAAAGCAACAAATCCTCAAATTTGACAAGTTGGAAGCAGTACATATTGGGAATTTTTACTTGAAAAGATTCGACAATTTTGATGATAGTTAAAAAAAAAATAAAGACGTGTATGAAATTTAATAATAATGAAAATATGCCCATTTTCAAAGGGATCCCTTGACCTCTGACCAAGGATTTCAAAATTATTTGAATAATAATAAGTAATAATAATCTCTTTCTCAACCATTTTCATAGAAATCCAATACTTACTTTGTAACATTGTGCAGTGAATTTTATTAACTTTAAATGTAATTTAAAAACACACAAACACAAGGGTTTGACCAGGTAAAAGTCATATATTTTAGTGTTTTTATTAATGTTTTATCTTGTTTTTTAATAGATTAATTTATTTACTATAATAAAACTATTTCCCAGTTTTGTTTCCAGAGTTACACTGTAGATCACTTTAAGTTCCCTCTGTTGGTTTTTACTGTGAAGCACTTTGAGCTGCATTTTATGCATATAAAGTTATAGTTGTTATTGTATATACATAGGAGCCTGTAATATCAAAGGGCCTCAGAAATTAGGTCAATTGTTCTATGAAGTACCTCAAAGAAAATGAGATCCACGCCATAAAAAAATGAATATAAAACTGACATGAAAGCAAACAACAAACAGCATCTCCTCTTGAGTTCCTGAATGATTGAATTTAACAAACATAATCAGTAAAACATGTATGTGTTGACCTGTAATAACAGCCCCGACCTTTGAGCTGCTTGTGTGTATATTTTCATAAATGCCAGAACACATAATAAAGGGCATGATTTCAAATATAATCTATATTTAGAGAGCTGTGTTTTCCAGCATTAATAGTGATGGTGCAGGAGTTTTCCAGATGTTTCCCCTCTCCCCTCCTCCTCTCTGTGTGTGGATGCTCTGTGCCGTTCGCCTACAGTACCAGTGTCATTGGAGAGATGATATGAAATGACAGCACAACCCCAGTATATAGAGGAGGCACCGAGGGGGACAGACAAACCTAATACACACATCCCCATCTTATCCCATCGTTTCCAATCCATCAGCAAACAGAAAACAATGAAATGACAGGTCCGGGAGTGATCAAGGTTCAGCATCATCTCCAAATAAACCTCCCTCCCTCTCTCTCTCTCTCTTGGAGCAAACATCACACCGAAGTTTGTGTCGCCTCGCTCCGTGGCCTGCAGCACCGCACGGGGCTTTCCAGGAAATAAAACATGTCTGCACGCTCCTCTTCTCCCCTCGCTGCATCTCTGTTTTACTCACAGTCATAACTTTTTGTTTTGGTTCCAATAAAGAAGTTAAAAATGTCACTATCTGACAGTTGTTAAGGAAAAAACCGACGTACAATTAAAAGAAAGTGCTCTCAACGTGCACTGATTTTTCTGGCGGCTATGCTAACGGTGCTAACCAGTGGTAATTAAAGTACATTTACAGTTTTGTACTCCACATATGTAACTTTCTACTTGTACTTCTCTACATTTTACAGGCAATTAATGTACTTTTTACTCCACTACATTTAGCTGACGGCTTTAGTTGCTCTCAGGTGAAGATTTAACCTGAAAAAATATGACCAATCCAAAATAATTACCCATGCTGTTAAGTTAAACCGCATCAAAGTATATTAAGTATGTCATTTTTTGGAGGTATGCAGAAGAAGGGGTTTAGGTTGATGTTGAAAATAACGGAGAAACTCAAATTAAAACACACAGTGTGACTCCATTCTCTGGTCTCTTGATTTTGGGTCCACTGGACACTAATCTTACAAACTAAATAAGAATATATTTATGCATGTGTACTATAATTGGTGTGTAATCAAACAAGCAGCATCACAGTGGAGGATGACTCGGAGCGGACGGTGACTCACAATGACTCAACTCTGATCGATTGCTCAGCGTGTCAGCATGACCTCGATCTGACCGTCCACACGTGAACTTGCTACAAAGAATGATGTAATGCTGCTAAAAATAGACACACCACTGGAAATACTTTGGGGTGGAGACTTCTCAGTCCCTGCCAGGTCCACTAATACTGTGCTGTTTCTGACATCCGACCTTTCATAGATTAATCCTTTCTTGTTGGATTCAAATATATTATTGTTTTGCTATTATTAAAGAAACTAAGAGGAGTTTTTTATTGGTTAAGGTGAAGATTTACATGAGAAAAGCTTGATGGAAACACCAACATTTGATAAAATTATCAAAAATTATTAGTTATATTATAATAATTATAGTTTTTACGCTCACTTGAGGTGTTTTTATTCTTTTGAAAAATAGTTAATGTTATAAATGGGTGATGGAAATACTTTTTCTGAACTAAACGTAGTGAACATTTAACTTGAAAAAACCAACTGCCCAATTGAATCAAATCTAGAAACATATTTTCTCTTGCATGGCCAAAGTCGTCTTATTAGCAACCTCTCTTTTTTTTTTATTATTATTTTTTATCTCTTGCTCGATCTCTTTTCTACTGTTTTCTGTCTCTTTCTCTTTGTTTATTCACATTTTCTTTAATGCAACAATTCAAAATTCGCCTTAAAAATGAAATCAGATTTTATTGGAAACACAGCTGCTAATTCCTCATTATGACCTGTACAAGCAAACAGGTCTTCCAGCAAGATTGTCTGTGATTCTCTTCGAATCAGACAAAATATTTTGTGGCACGCAGACCAGAAGAGCCTTTGCTCACATTTTCCCAGAAAAAAAGTTCGGCAGTTCAAAGGAAGCTGGAGTAAATGGTCTCATTCTATTCATTCTATGTTATATTCGATATTTTATTTAGTGGTTTTGGCTGATTCGGGGGCACAGAGAACAAGAAAAGAAGTGATAGAAGAACAAAGAGACAGTGATTGACCATGTTTTTGCCTGTTCTCTGTCATTCAACAGATGGAGAAAACTGCAGGATTTGAACAGATTCTGAATTGGCCCTTTTCTCCAAGACAGGTATGTAAAATGTGTGTGAATTTACAGCGTTTCAGCCACTAATATAAACCAGTATTCTTCAGTGATTCACCATTGTCCTATTCCAGTTACATCTTAAATAGCCACACATCATGCATGCATTCAAAAAATAGAAAAAATATTTCTTTCTTTCACTTACTTCTAAAAGAAATGATTGCATGAGCCAGATTGGAAACACTAGCACTTTTGGCCACAGGTGGCGCCAAAATCAACACAGAATAACTGTCCTTTTAATTGCTTTTTTGCTGTATTTCAAAATTAGGGTTGTGTTTGGTGGTTAAATGTGTGTAGAAGAGTAGGGAAATCTAAAGGAAATCGTATCTTAAAGCCGGCAAGTAGTTAGTTTGAAGTGCCAATTAAGGGGAATCCTAATGCTGCAGGATAAAGTGGTGTTGTACATGTATTTTTCTAACTTTTTGGGAACATTTTGGATGTTTTGGTTTTGTTTTTTTCCCATTTCAACATGACTATACCCTCAGAAACAAAGCCAGGTCCTTTAAGTAATGGAAAACTTTTACAATTAGCACTTGCAAATGACAAGCTAGCACAAAATGTCAACTGTACTTTGGTGTTTACCTCTAAATGTTAAGATTTTACAGAAATGAACCGAAACACTGACGACGAGGAAGATCTTTGGTTAAAAATAAGGAGACAAAATCTAAAATCCAAAATCAGGTTTGAATTGATATCAAACACTTAGCTTGTGTAGAAGATATTTAGTCAATGTTGATCAATGAATAAAAACAAAGTGCATCTTTGGATGGATGGGAAAAACGACACTGAATGGAAAATGCTGTTGACTCTTCCAGCCTATAAAGAATTCCCAAACAGTTACTAATTGGGCTACACTCAAACAAATTGCTCCCAAATTCAAACCTTCGACTGGACTGAAAACCAGGAAAATGATGACTGCTCTGTATATTGAACTATAAATCACAAATATGTCAGGAGTTTTAAGAAAACAGGACAGAAAGCAGGACAAAAAGCCTTCATTTGCGGGGGCTAAATCGTGAAAAACGCCTACATATTCATCAAGGCTTTAAAATAAAACTATGAAAAAGAGTTTTCCCAGTTTGGCCAGCTTGACTTATCACCAACATCAGAGCCCGACTTCAATAACTCTGCTGCAGCTGAATGGGAGCAAATCCCCCCAGTGGAAATCATTCCCAGTAGAGTGGAGGCATATTGGTGTGCATGCTTTTGGAATAAGATGTTCAACCATCTCATAGAGGTGTAATATTTTGACGTTCACATCATTTTAATGGACCTGGCTTTGGCTTCCAATAAAGAAACTCAATTAAACTGCTGGTGCTGCTGTGTTGTAGCTCAGACACACATTCACATCCGCTGTTCTCTTACACACCCAATTCCCTGTGCTACCAGTCAAATAGTTCCTCTCTCATTATACAGGACCAACAGTTTTTAAGGAGCATACCTTGATGAAATTATTATTACCACTCATAATTGGATGAGGAATGAATGATTCTTGGAAATGCGATGGCCAGGAAAGCATCCCCTGCCACTTTCTGTTCTCGACGCCCCTCACTCAGTCTCTCCCACCCTGCTATTACCTCTCTCTCTCCCACCCACCGACGCGCTCCCTCCCACTCCCTCCTCTGAGCATTAGATGAGTGTGGTGGTCTAATTGCTTTCTTCAGGGAGAGAATTAGCATGAGCTGTCCTGAGTGCTCCGGTCTAATGCATAAAGAACAGGCAGCGAGGGCCCAAAAATGCGGGGCCGGGGAATCGCAGACACTTTCTCCATTAGCCAATCAGTCACACTTTAAGGTGGGGTGACCAGAAACGGCATCAAGTGGTCATACTTTAATAGGTGAACAATCCGAATCTGCATGTTGTCGGACTCGCCACATTTTGCGTGTCACTGGTCCTGTTTAGCGGGTGACTTGCGGCGTGAAACCCGCGTGCTGATGGTCACGTTTAATAGGCAGCTTCACAAAATCTACATACTGATGATCAGAGATGATGGAGGGCTTGTCTTCATCTGCATGTGGTGCTGCGGTATTGCTTTTATTCATATATTTCTTTTATTTATTATCTGTTGGATTGTTGTAAAGTGCTGTATAAATTAAGTACATTTACATTTACATTTACAACAATAATGACCCATAAATCCTTAACAAAAGCAACTAATTTTCTTAAAAAAAAAAAAACTACATATAGGGCGATTTTACAGGTACATTTTAGACCGTCCTCCGCCGCCATCTTGATGATGTCATAGAAGTGATTGATGGCGATGTAGAGACTTAAAAGCGGATGTCACACTTGAACAAAAGGCGGACTTTCACCCAGGAGAACGGGATTCATGTCCCATGACTTTTTATTTAACCTTATCTGTCATCGTAACTTTCGTGGCTCATGGTTTGTAAATCACGCTTTTTTTAAGTAAATTAAGTTTTCTACAGAACTTACTCTTTTTACGTAACTTGCATGGCTCACGTCACCCCTGTAACTACTCGTTGCCATAGGTCAGCAGTTTTGTAGCATAAATTCACAGAATCTGCAGCATTTTTTACAACCGAGAACCGTGTGTTGTATGTGTACTCATGTGCTAAACTGTCATATGTGCCGTTATTGGTGGAACTGACAAACGCCCTATTGATTTCTTTCCAATACTTCCCTTCTCCATGAGGCTTGGGCAATATGTTTGGGCGATTGCCAATATATCCGCTGCCGAAAGTGGCGATATTGCTACGATTGCTAAGATCGCCGCAAGTTAGAGAAGGGCGAGTTTTCTATGCTGGGTTTGTTGTCACACCAGGTTCCCACAGCCTTTCCCCAAAGAGGTTCTCTGGTTGTCATGTCATGTGATGGGAGAGGACAGATAGGACATTATTTGTGTGACCTTGTCAGGAAAACCTTCACTAAAGTTGTTTTACATTTTTTTGCACAAATGACAAATGGTGTTTCCTGTTGAGGACAGTCTGGAGGTGCACAGTGTTAGAGGACAGTTTGATTTGGTTTAGGTGTCAAAAATACTTGAAAAGAATGAAATAAGAATGTTAAATTGTCGTGTAGTAAAGTGGGCGTGTTATGCAGCCTGCAAGACTGCAGATAGACCCTTCACCTTTTTAACCCTCTTGCTGATAATTCATGGTCCTCTGCAGCAGTCCTGCATTTGTGAATGTCTATTAGCTCTGATAGCACAAAGATTTTTCCTAGTGCATGATTGATGCATGACACAGTCCTTTCTGAAACAGATAAAACTCAACTGTGTGTCATTTTTACATAAAATCAGCTGCCTCTTCTATCCTAATTTGATCATCTTACATACTTTATTAGTTTGCTTGTTGTCTTGAAAGATCAGGTCAGGTACGCATTGAAAAATTAATCTAAACATAACTTTAAGTCTTTGCCGCTCTGTCCACTGACACAGACTCGTGTGTGTCAGTGGTGTTAAGTGGCCTCATATTGTCCTGAAATTCCCTGATTAGATTTGGTGTCCCATTCTGCTGCTGCTGCTGTGTGTGTGATGGTGTGTGTGTGTGTGACATACAGGCTGACAGCTGTGTGAGCAGCAGCAAGGACACTGGTAGTCCAAAGAGTATAGAGCTGTTTGTTTTTAATAACATGCCAGAACAGAGGGATGTACCGAGGGGGAAGAGGGCTGACGGGAGGATAAATAACCTCAGTATACAGAACATCCTCCCTCCATCATGCTGGACCTCGGGGCTTTACAACCGGACCGACCAATATACTGACTCATGACACCGGTCTTTGCTGTTAAATTTATACGTGGAAAGGAAGCAGACAGTGTTCAGCAACGTCATTTTTTCTTTCTTATTCCTCTCCAAGATGTGTCGTGGGGTGGCATTTGGCCTTTGTCTTTTGTAACACATTCTGGATTCTCTATCTGCCATCTGTCCTGTTAATTTACACTGCATGATGTCGAGTGAGTGCCCAGTCAGGGAAAAAAAACCCAAGCAAGACGCCTTGTAGAAGCAGAGAAAGAAATGACTTATGACACATCATAATGAAAAGTGTGTAAGGATAGAGATTGGTTTCCTAGCATCCTCAGCTCTTGATTTGTGCCAGTTGGACGTCGAGGAAGCGGTGTCCATTGATTTGCATTGATTCAACTTTTTCTTTTCCAATAGAGATTGCTGCAGTGCTAAAAACTGAGTTGGCAGTCCGCCGTGACGAGCACCCAGTGTTCCAAACCTCCTGATTTACTAATTAAGCTCTGAATTTAACACATTAAAGCTAACAAACTCACACAGTAATGAAAATAACATTCCCCAGTCTAAAATATGATATTTTGCTTTCAATGTTATTGATGTATTTCTAATGGCTGCCTTGGGGTTTTCTACCACAAAGTTGAGAACCACCAACCCCAAGACTTCTTTGAAAGACCTTATTGAATCAATTTAGGTTGGGTCATTAAACAACTTTAAGTTTTGATTCACAGTAGACCGACCAATCCATTGAGATGCCCAAATCTGCCCAGATACACTGCATATTTGTTATTTAGTTAAATGCTTCCTGAGTCTTCAGGACATCTTGATAATCAGAAAGAGGAAAACAACAATGGATGTAAATCTGGGTATGATACGAACTTGAAACTGAGTAAATAAAATGGGTTATTAGAAGAATTTGAATACTTTTTAAAGACTTATGTTTCATTAATTTAGAATTCTTCAATTTGCCTTCTTCAAATGTACAATAAGTTCAAAATTGTTTTTATCAGGGACAGGGATGGGCAGTATAGCAGAAAAAAGCAAAAACATGAAATAAATAGACCCAGTAGTATTCCTTATGTATTCAAATAATACAAACACAAATAAACTAACAGATCCTGGGATGTAAAACGACTGTTTTTGCCAAAGGATTCTGGTGGCTTTGAAGAGAGCAAAATGTACTGCTGTCGACGGGGGCTGCAGAAAACAATACTTTCAACCCCTAAAAAAAAGAATCATCTAAAACTATATTTATATGTATATATATAATCTACATAATGTTTTTTACTTTGCTGTTAGACAGCTCTATCTCACGGGGAACTGAAGCCGCTATGTCGGCCTTCAAAGCCACCAGACTCCATTGAAAAAATCAGCGATTTTACCCTGTGGAACACAGGAAGTTCTCGTCTATCCTTACTGCTGCCGTGTTCATTTGACTTTGAGATCAGAGCTAATGTGGCGTCCCCAGTAGTACATTTTGTGCCGTTATTTCCAGTCATTACACAGTTAACATTGAACATTGTGTTTTTCATGTATGTGCACTCAAATGAAGGGAAGTGCCGTGTGCATCTCCAAATGGACCAAATATTTCTATGCATGAAGCTTAAGAGTGGCAAAAAGCGTCTATTTCTCCACGACTGAGTGTGCACATTGTTTTATGCATGCAATTTTATGTATGTGTGCATATTTGTGCACCTGAGGCTGTGTGTTGTTTGGTTGTTGTCGAGCAGAGCCTTGGTCTAATTGAGCAGACATCAGACTTTGATTAATATTGTTGATGAGTGCTGCCAGCAGGGGTGAAGATACAGAGAGGAAGAACTGTCAGACAAACACCCAGGTAACATCCTTCATTCCCCCCGCCTCCTCACCAGCCTCTCTCCCTCTCTGTACTCACAGGAAAGGATTCAGTGCCCCACTGGTTCACTGTTGATTACACCATTGTCTGCTCAGACTGCTGAGTCTGCTCCAAGTCTGCCACCGCTTAATATAGAATTTACCTTGATAGAGATGTGAGAAGAGACGGCTTTTTGCAGCTAAGCTCAAATTTGTTGGTGGGAACATTAGCAGCAGGCATTTGACAGACAGATGCACAGAGAAAAGGGTTGGGACCATAACATCAAAACAAACAAAATGTTATGATTTCATAGAATAAATGAAGAGATAGGCTCATAATGTCCACATAGATCATCCTCCCAGAGACTATTTTGACCCCAAAAAATGCTTTCTGATAAACACTAATTAAATAGGTACTGTAATAAGCCTACAACTTGTATATATGGATTACTTTAGGATCCATTCATTCATTTATCTTCTTGCCCATTTCTTGTTATTCATTGATCCAGCCAAAGGGAGGAAAACACTCTGCACAAGTTCCTCGATCATCACAGCACTCACACTCTCACGGTCCCAGTGAGGCTCCAGTTTAACTGATTTGCATGGTTTCTTGAGCAGTGGCCAAACATAACAAGTAGATGCATTTGCATTAAATTGTTTGTTTTTTTGCACTTGCAGAACAAAAGTCAAAATCCGAATAGGTCTGTGCCATGTAAACACCTGGATAAGTATAAACTCTCCCCTGGGAAGATACATTTCATTCATTGTAAGAAGAGGATTAAAATGCAAAAAAACTTGCCTACTTTCTGTCTAAAGAGTGTTTTGTGATAATCTTTTCTGTGCATGTTTATCCACTTGAGTCAAAGATTTTCCCCTGGGAAGGCGCATCATTCCGTCTTCCATTATTTCTTATTGACGAGCACTCTCTTGTACTTTTCCAAACGTTACATAAACAAATTGTATTGTTTATACAAAAGGCCCCTTGAGATGCATCATGTCGTCTTCAAGAGGGTTCTGAGAGAACATTATGTTTGATAAACCATTCTTCACTGTTGATTGTGCATGTACAAAAACACAACACATAGTGGTGGTAAATCACTGATGTCGAGTCAGAAACAGGCTTCAGTGTTGTATCTCTTGCTGAACAGGCATCCTGAGTACAGACCCCGGGGTCCAACCCTGGCCTGCACCTGCAAGATGTCACTTTAACAGACACAAAAAGACCAAAACTGACACAAACGGATACAACATGACTGCAAAGAGACTAAAACAATCTCAAAGATACACAAGACAACTACAAAGATACCAAAACAACCACAAAGAGACACAGAAACTACAAATAGACCATAAAACAAGACTTCAAGAGACACAACATAACCACCAAGAGACTAAAACAACCTCAACGTGACACAGGAAGATTACAGAGAAACCAAACAACCACAAAGAGATGCAAGACAACTACAAAGAGACACAGCAAGACTACCAAGAGACCAAAACAACCTCAAAGAGATGCAAAACAACTACAAAGAAACCAACACAATCACAAAGAGACACAGTCTACAAATAGACCAAAACCACCACAAAGAGAGACAACAAGAGTACAAAGAGAGACCAAAACAACAACAAAGAGTCACACAAGGACAAAAAATGACAAAACAACTGCAAAGAGACACAGCAAGGCTACAAAGAGACTAAAACAACCACAAAGAGATGCAAAACAACCACAAAGAGACACAAAAGGACAAAAAATGACAAACCAATTGCAAAGAGACACAAGAATAGCAACAAGCACAGTAGCAGTATCTCGGTCTGTAACACAGAAAAAAACGTCTGACAAACCTTGATGTTCAGTCACTCTCACTTTGGACATTTCAGTTGTTTTGGGTCCATAACCGTCCCGACAGTAAACACAGATCAGGAAATCTCACAGCACTGTTAATGGTTGGCTTTCTCCTTTAAGACAATCTGTCTTTTGCTAACAAATATCTGGACGGTTCATGTTATTTTAACTGTACCGCTTGCAGCACCGGGACCAGCCAGTAATTGTCACTTTCTGCCACCATTTAGGCTCCGCCCACAAAATATACCATTGTTGTTGGTAAACAGGAAATTGGTCTAAATCCAATAGATTCTATTCATAAATGTAAGACGCTCAGCATGAGCCAACATGCTGTGCTGGCTGATTTCTCCTGCAATTTACCCAGAGTGTATACTTCCTGTTTGTAATGTATGAGTCATAAGCTTTCTCATGAACACCTGTAAAAATATCTCTACATGAGGCTGATTGAAGAACGGTGTTTTTCTGCAACACAGAAATATAGCATATTTTATAGGAAGTGTGAAGATGTTCCAAGTAACCCTGTTTCCATATATGCATTTTGTATATAGTCTTTGTTAGCATCTTATTTTGAAAAGCATAGGCAGTCATGTGTGTATCATGTGCTGTTTCAATGGATTTACCGTAAAGGTCAGAATATGGGGGCACTCCACTTTAGCAGCAGTTTGACCAGTGAGGTGTGAGAACTCTTGGTCTTTTTCTCGGTCAGATCCCGTGTTTTTTGGGTAGATCAGGTCTTTGAAAGATAAACAACTATAAAAAATATAAACAATGTCATACAAAAACTAGAACAGAATCTCCTGCATGTCATTACTCTGATTGAACTGAACCACATTCAGAAAACAAGCATTTTTGAAGTTGTTTGTGTGTTGTTTTGCAGACAGACTTTACAAAGAATGAACTCTGACTTTTTGATCATCTGCATCATGTTGTAGTGAATTCAGCATACTTTTCATCCATTTGTTGCAGTTATGTCACTCAAAAATCAGCTTATTTTGGGTACATAGGGATGAAATAGTGCTGTACCAGCAGCCGTCCAGATGTAGTGGAGAAAGTGATAAAATTCAGTGAACTGTGTGCACCTTTTGATTTGGTTCTCTGATGTTTTTATGCAGTGCTTCCAAAGCATAGTTGATTAGGAAATGCCTTTACTATGTAAAGAAAAATGAAGAGCTTGAAGTTGAGGTTAAATTTGAGGATTTTCAATGTTAAAAGCTGTCTAAAATATACATATTTCACGAGTACAGTGCTTTTCCACTGATAATTCAACATTTCAAGGTCATCCAGGTGTTGGAAGTGCTCTGATATCACTCAAAGAACATGAGACACTTGGACTCCTTATTTTTCTGACTGTTTTACTTAAACGGACTCAGTTCCAGTGTCCTCAGTAGACTTCAACATTCAACAGGAGTCCCACTTGGATATTTATGTTTATTGGCATGCTACACATTTAATTAGAAGTGGAAATCTGGTGTTTTAACCACATTATCATATCCATATTAACAGATATTATGGCTTCATTTAATGTTGGTCATTGCCATTCTCAGAGTCATGCTGCTAGAATAACATTATTAATTGTAATTCCTTTTAATACGACACCGAGGACCTCTCTTTAGAAAGTGATTCCAGAGGGACTCGGCTAAGCTCTCTGTGAGCATGTATGATGATTTATGCACGTGTTTGTGAGTGTGCGTGGCAGCGTGCACGCTAATGCACGTGTGCATATCATAGCTATCTCCATCACCCTGCGTGAGTGTGTGCCTGTGTGCACTTTACTGGTCTTATCATATAATTAAGTGGCATTTAATAGACTGTTCTTAAACTCAGTGATGTCTCCACAAACAGGAGAAGAGAGGCTTTACAGTATATAATCAGTTAAATTGTCAGTGGATATTAACATTATCTGCTCTCCTCCGTAATGTGATTTCTTTATTATGTTTCAAATTTCATTAAATGGCAATATCTGAGCCAGAATAATTAAGCAAATATTATCCCAGAGATCCTGGAACGCCGGCATTTGTGACACCCAATAAAAACATTATTAAAGGGGTGAATCCTGTTGAAAGAAGGTAAACATCAAGCCGTGTCACATCGCTCTCAGTGGGAATATGAGAGAGTACAGAGGGATCAAGGGAACAGCGGAGAATGGCGACGATGAAGGGATGAGGAGGGGAGAGATTGTGTTTGACAGACAGATAAAAGGAGGGGAGAACAGCCATGATGAGGACAGCTGAAGAGGGAAGAAAGGTCACAGACTGACGAGAACGGGAGGGAAACTGGGGCAATAATGACTGGATGATGACAGACTAGGGCGGATAACAGTGATTGGAGGGAAGAAGGGATGGAAGTTCGGACAGAGGCAGAAAAATAAGCGGAAGGAAGGAAGGAAGGAAGGAAGGGAAGGAACGTAGGAGAAGGTAGAAAGGGAGGACCCCAACGCATGTGAGATGAAGAGGATTAAGGGATTGCACACATCAAGGAGGGGAAGAAAGATGTGTGGGGGAAGAAGAATGAGTGATTGAAGATGGGAGGAGGCAAAAGCGGGGAGGAGGAGGCGACTGAGCAACAGAGGAAGCGATGGCGGCGCAGGAAGAGGCCTGCTAAACCTAGATAGCACACGAGGATGGCGGGAGAAAACGCAGTCTGGAGTACTTCAGGATATCTCAGGTTTAATTCTCCCTATAGGCGCCTCAGAGATTGCCCCCGGAGGGACCAATCACACCGACATTATGTGAGGAGATTCACATAGGTTTGAGCGCAGACGTCAGGCCAATGACTCATGCTTGACTAGCTCCCTCTCTGACAGAACTATATGGAAGGATGGCAGCAACGTTCAAGCCAATTAGAGGAGCTCTGAGCCAGTTTTTAGTGCGAGATAAAGCCGAGCTCTGCCTCTGCTGGCAGATTGGGTGATGGATCGCAGACGACACACACACACACACGGACACACTTCATGCACACACATCACACTCGACGTGAAGTGAGAAGGCTAGTGAGTCTCCATCTGGACTGTCCATGGCTATCTTTCTTCTCTCGCTTCATCTTTTTTGCCTCTGTGCACACAGGGATGTCTCCGTCCAAATTTGGCTGGAGCTTGGCTCCGCTCCCCATTTAATAAAAACCAAAGCTACGCACGGATAGAGAGGAGAGCCGCAGGATGGATGAATGGTTGGATGGATGGATGTGTGGGCGGGCGGGCGGGCGGGTGTGCGAGACATCATCGGGCTTTAATATGTGCTCTTCCTCTCATATCCTTGCTTGTTTTAATATGAATAGCTACTTGTGGAGGGGAATGAATTCATAGCTGCACTACCAGCGTTATTGGCTGCAGCGTTGAGTGGCAGCCTCCATATGTGCCAGAGCAGCTTTGCAGAGGATATAATAATAAACCCCTGCGAGAGGTTGCAAATAAAAACAACAGGGATAAAAGTACATCATATCATAACCTGGTTCTGTGGAAAATTACCCCCCCAACCCCCACTTTCTTTGAGCATTTTTGCATTCTCCTCGATTTTCCTGCACCCTCTCTTCATCTCCTCTCACTTATTCTGTTGTCGTTCACCCTAACAAGCACGCGTTTTCATCATGTCAACCCTCTTGAGATACCTCTCCATCCCAAGGGGGAGTTGGAGCAGCGCGGTGCTTTCATCTGCCCTCCTTTCCCCCTCTTCCCCTATTTGTTCGTCTCTTCTTTCTCCACCGCTTGTCCCTCTGTCAGCTACAAAAGGCAACATGCACAAAAACAAGATGCATTATATTTCAAGTCACTTCCACAGCCCAAATGTATCATTTCCTCCTGGTTTGTTAATGTTTTTTAAAGCGTCTTGTTTCTGCTCCAGCTGTGCTCGCTGTGGTGAACATCAGCTGCAACCAGCAAAATGTATTCAGGTGTTCTGAGAATGTGACACATTCCAGTATTTTCATTGTCAAATTAAATTTCCCAGACGTCCCCAGTGTGCTGGACAACAACTTCATATTGCTCCAGAAATAACATGAATACTGGTGACCTCATGCCTGAACCCTGAGTCCAGGTTTGATGTTTTAGGTTTCATCGCTAAAACAGAAGAAAGATATTTTCCAGCTGATACTTTGGTTCCTGCATGTTCTGATTGCATTAGCTTTCCTGTTGTTAGTGTTCTTATTTAAGTCAAAATATATATTGGATTGGAAAACGGCACGTGGCATTCCACTTTAATGGCCTTGTGCAAGCAGACAAGTGTTTTTTTTGGCATTTTTTATGGTTTTCATTGCAGTTGGGCGGTTTATCTTGCACTCCTCAGCAACCTGCATGCAAGGCACTAATCACTTAGTCTTAACAGTTAATGATCAGTTAACAAGGGGCAGAAACAAATGCATATCAACTAGCATCCCTAGTTTGTTTGTGTTATCGTGTGACTTTGGTGTTTTTTGGGGTGGTTGCAAAAACAATCAATCGACAAACTACCTGATCGGGGCAATCCAGCCCACCTTTCCCAGGTAAAAACACCGTTTTTGTCAATGGAGTCTGGTGGCTTTTAAAAAGAGCGTAGACAGACATAACGGCTGAAGTTCCCTGTTAGAAAAGGCAGCAAATTATGAAAATATTCAAAATTTAGCAACACTTAAACTGATCTTGATCTGCAGTTTTTTTAAGTGACTAAAATCCATATTTTTCTGCTGCCCCTGTCCACGGCAGCTCATTACTTAGCTGCAGTGTCTGTACTCCTGCGTGCTTCTCCAAACTGGGGGCACGCAGACCACCATCTACTGCAGGAAAAACACAGTAGAGAAGCTCTCAATCGACCCCACTTAAAAAATACCACAACTATCCCTTTAATACATCCATTCTGTCCTTGAGGGGACCGCTGTGAACCTCTTAAGACTTTATTTTAGTGCAAAATGCAGCAGGTGTAAGTTCTGGTGTGACTGGACCCCTCAAGCCCAAAAATGCCTTTTGTTTCCTCCGAATGTCAAGTATCCGTACAAGGTAGTGACTGCAGGAGTTTGTCAGTGGTTGAGCAGAAATGAAAAGATAAAAAGCCGAGGGATGGATTGTTTTTGTTTACTGTTTGTCATTGGCTTGAGATGGTTTAATAATGTAAGAAAGGGAGCAGTGAACCTGCAGGCCATGCATTTTACATCTCTTCATGCTTTAATTAAAGCGGTGACTTCAGTGGGACACACAAAAGAGGGCTCATATCTGCACACCCACGCCTAAACACACACGTGTGCACTCACTCACACACACACACACCTTTGACAGCATAATAATTGAGCCTACATCTTGTGAATCTGGGTCACAGCAACGCAGAGCGTACACATCCTTTGATGTGTCATTAGGCTCCTCGACTTCCTCGAATGCAGCGCTATTCAGGAAGGAAATTTCAGGTTGGCCAAGTCATACCAGGAGAATAATTTGGCATGGGTGAATGGTTATTATCGGTTTGGATTCTGGATGTGATACAGTATCCACGCTGCATTCACATCTCCCAGAATGCCCGTATACCGCTTTATAGTTTTTAATCTATATTCATTAAGAAATGCTAACAAGTGTCTTTTATTCTGTCCTTCTCTTCCCTCATCCAGTGTAATCAGCTGCATTTTAACCTGCAC
>CAFUXE010000439.1:494980-505507 GCA_903364295.1 Serranus cabrilla | reverse complement strand
CTTGGTGCTCTGCCAGGCAGCGTACACACATCCACACACACACACACACGCGGCCTTGCTCTCCATAACTTGTGGCAAGTGCTTATATGTGACAGGTTGTCGGGGAAACATTTTCTGTGTTAGGTTTATACGCCGTGATAAGGTCGGCCAAGTAAAAGACCTTCAGTGTGGAGTGCGGCCTGCGTCCTTTCAGCCTCTGGGTCAGTGCAGAGCAAAAAAAAAAAAGCTGCAGCTGGACTTGAATTTAAAGCCAATATAGAAAATGCAAGGAGCACATATTTTGTCCAAACCCTGACCTGGTCTGCTTCATTCAGGCCTGAGGAAGAACGGGCAGCTGACAGCTGACAGTCCAGACCTGGCCTGAATCCAGAACCATGAGGTCAAAACTCGAAAACTGGAAGAGGGTGAATATCTCCACTCTGGAATATTACTCCCAATACTTATTGACTACATCAAAGTTAGAAAAAGCAACCTAAAAAGGTCCTGATGCAGCCCCCTTTGACGCTGCTGGGGGTGAGGATGTTAACATTTTTCTACCTTTACATCCAGCCCAGAAGCTGGTTGAAAGTCCATTCAACTAACCTGCTGTGCAACAATAGCTGCAAACAGATATACTGCAACACTGACCTGTTTTTTGGAGGATGCTGGTTACCAGTTTGTGCATGTAAATATCCTATCCTGTTCCCAGAAACCGGGATAATTGCTGAATCCGGTCTCCAGTCATGTATTGACTCTATTTTTAAATATTGTACGTCTTGCATACTGTTTTCATTATTTATTATCTTTTTATTTCTTACACATTGTGGGACTGGGGGGAACGATGCACCTTGCACATAGATAATTGACAATATTGTCGACTTTGACTTGATATAGCATCTTCCAGGCTGCCATGTACACTCCATGCTCATGGTGGTGCTAAGGATTAAAGATGGCGGCCACCAAAATACCAAACTTGAGGTCTTAAGATGGTAGTCAACAATCCACAGAGTGCTACATTAAATGTAGCTCAAACCTGTTGCACACCTGTAAGTCGTAAACTTGGAAACAAAACAATATCACTCTCTGCCGATCCATATCATGAAAACTCAATAAAGAGACGTAATGCTGAAGGCGGTGATACCATCATTGGTCATAACGCCATAAAAAGCATGAATGGAAAAAAAGATGGCATGCTTTTGAGGTACACTCCACCAAACATCAGTCTGAGGCTCACAGATGCCTCCTCTGCAGGGAAGCACTGATGTCTGGCAGCGCCAAGGCCAATCAGTCATGGTGAACATATGCCAGCTGAGTGTTTATAATCGTAGGCTTCATCTCCATGCCTGTCAGGTCTTGCGTGGATCTGATCACAGGATCCCTGCTATGGGAGTGAGGCCCAAAGGCCATGCTTAAAGACCGAAATCCTTTACAGGACCCGGTAATTAGCCAACAGAGTTCTGCAGGCATGTTCCTCACTTTGATCTGCACGCTGATCAATGGCGAGATCACAGCGGTTTGATAACTAGTTGCTGTGTGTGTGGTTTGTACATGTGCACATTAAGTGCTTGTCCACGATCTGCATCCTTTATTATGCATTTTTTCCTCATAAACCTCATGGATATGAAGTTTGTAGCGTCTATTTCTACACCACGGACTCTATACTGTTCAGTGCCCTTGTGAGGAAAAGGAAATAGGCGTATGAATTTCAGATTTCCCCCGTGAAATCACCTCTGCTGCAGTCGTCAGCAGAAACAGTTTATGTCTTCCCATACTTGATAATCAGCTTATGTGCCCGTATGAATGGAGATAATGTCCGTGCTATAGGTAATTCACTGTCCGTCTTGGGAGTGCATGTTCCTGTACACATGATGTGGTGGATATTGGCCGTGCACTGAAAGATCAGGGTTGTTTTGATTGTTTTTCACTGAATACTTATGCATTTATGTGGCTATATTGCCTCAGTTTTTAGTGGTTTTCACCAACTATCTCTCAACAGAATTCTGCTGGATTAAAGTATCTTCACTTGTAAGAAACCTACAGTGATATTTGGAGATAGATATTACCTTCAGGAGTGTTAAAGGACTGAAACATTGTTAAAAAAGTATGCACAAGTGACTGGCAGTGTGCAGTTCCCCCAAATTAAAATACCAGTTATTACCAGTGTTCACCCAGCTTTTATTCTCCTTTTTTGTTATATTGACAGCTCAGAAAATACCTCGAAACATTAAGGACGTTAAACTCAAATGAGCTACTTTTTATGCATCAGAAGTTAAAACGTGTCCATGTCTTAATGATTAAAGTAAAGCCAGAAAATGAGCAATGAAAATGATTAACCCTGCCTTATCGTGTCCCCAAGTTGTGGACGGACAGACTTATGTGCACCTTTTTCTCTTTCAAAATGTCAATTTGAAACAAGAATTGACCTTCAGCTGGTTAAGATCATTTCCCACCTCTCCTGGATGTTCAATTACACATAAAAGCTTTCAAACCACAACCTCCCTGTCCATCTATATGAACTCCCCTTCTTATATTAACTTCATATATGAAATGGCTCTTGGAGCGTTCGTCTTTAACTCGTGGATTTAAGCTTTTTCAGCACACTACTGAAACATCCTGGCAGCTAGAATAAACCAGAGCCTGTGTCCGACTGTACAACCTGCCCCCAGAGACTCTAAAGATCTCTTGTATATAGTGTTTGATGTACAATATCAAACACTCAGGCTGATACAGTAAAGCACCGTACATCAGGCAGCAGTCACAGTTTCTTTAGTTTCCAACTGTTGTCATGCTAGATAAACCTTGGACTTATCCATTTTACTCCTTTGTTTGAATGCTACAACATGCATGTGCAGAATGGCTATTTACATATGCACATATTTCATACATGTACTATATTATCAGGATTTTTTTTAGCCCCAGCTTGACACTGATTGCCCTGATGCAGGTGATTGTAATGCTGTAGTCCCGCCTTCCTCCTTTGGTCATGAACCACCCAAGAGCCTGTAAATCATGTTGATTAGCTAACAAAGGTATGGAAGAGGGAGGTGGCCAATACAGACATTAAAAGAAAAAGAAATCCACATTAATGCACATGCAATGCAACACTCTCTTTAAAAGCCTGCAAAAATACAGTTTGTATTTATTGTTTTAATTTTAAAAAGCTGTTATTTTCAGCTTTAAAGGTATAGAAAACCAAGTTACTACAAGGAGTTTTTAACACTTATGGACTTGAATATGATTCCTCTATATGAACTACTGACAACACCATCAGCGAGAATATTGGCTATTAAAGCATAGTTATTTTTAATGCCTGCCATGAGATTCGATGCCCCGATAAAAGGATTTACAGCCTGCAGGTTCAGCAGAAACTCCTTCAGCTCCAGGGGGGTCTCGGGCAGCGACCAGTCCACCGCACAGAGACCTAGATCCGGCTTTGCTGCCGCTGTTTTTCGACGGCTCTGCATCCCGCAGCAGCAGATGATACGCAGAGCTTTCTCTTGCTGCGCCGCTAGTCCTTCGTGATCCAGATGGGACTTGTCAAACTCAAGGTGATGGACTGGAGGATCTCTCATGTGGTCCTGGACTTACCTGTGCATCAACTTCAATGGGAAGTTCCACAGCTGGCACATAGCGAACGGAAACAATCTGCAGCTGGATGACCGAAGAATCGCCGTCAGGGTCCTGTTGTAAAAAAGGCTACAGTTTCTGTGAGTTTATGCCACCAAACCACTGATCTAGGGCAAAAAACTTCCCGATTAGCTGCTATAAAAGACAGTTTAAACACTAAATAAATGTACGTAAATGTCGGAAGAAGTAGTTGCAATGGTGACGAGAGCCACGGAAGTTAAATAAAAAACGTAAGTTTTACTTTTGTTTTCACATAGGACATGAACTCTGTACTTCTGGAGAAAGTCCGCCATTTGTTTGAGAACCAGGATCTGAACTGAGGGCAGACTGTCAGACCCTGCAGCAGTAAAATTAGAGGTTTTCTAAACCTGCAGATCCTGACAACTGCTCTTGGACACATTATGGCTTCTGTCCACCGGGACCGCCACAATCAACACACCATGAAAACTCCTTGTACTAACTTTAAATATTGGCTTCCTCACATGAAATGACTGTTGGCCTTCAGAGAGTCCATATTGGTTGAACCACAGTGTACACAGCTTTGGATTTACACACCGGCACACCTCGCTCTCCCTCAGTCCACGCCGCACATCCCCAGACTCTGCACGGCTGACAGGCGCCGGATGCAGATATGTGTTTATTTAAGAAGTTGGAGGTAGTCAATAGTCTCTTCATGTCGGCCTCCTGATCTGCTGTTTGAGCAAACACAAACTGTCGACTCTGACAGCGGAGATAAGACGAACACAAAGGACGCCGAGCACTCCCGATGATTGACTGACATTTTTAGAGTGTACAGTGTGTGTGTGTGTGTGTGTGTGTGGAGAGAGAGATGTTGAGGATGGGAGAAGATGTGTGGAAGAAAGACAGAAGAAAATGTTCTTTTTTCATCTGAACAATTACACCAGAACATTCTTCCTCCCCCTCATCTCTCTTCCTTTCCTCTGTCCTTCTCTGTCCCCTTAAGTCTTCCATCAGATTTTCCTCTCTCCTCTTTCTTCTTCCCTTCTTCCCCTCATGTCATCTTAACTTATGTTTATTTGTCTCCTCTCCCTTCCTCTTTCCTGGATCTTTTCCTCCTCCCTCCCTTTCTCTCCTCTCCTCCTCCTTTCTCTGTTTCTACTTTTGTCCTCTATCTTATCCTTCTCCTCTTTCTGTTTTTTCTCTCTCTTCTTATCTAATCTCCTGTCCTTCTCCCGTCCCGTCCCTTTCCTCACTTCCTATCATTTTCCTTCCCTTTCACCTCATTGTTTTCTTCCTATTCCTGCTTCCAGCTAGACAAAGATATAGCTGCAATATTTCCTCCCTGTTTATCCATTTGTCCCCTTGTCTTCTCCTCTCCTACTCTTATCATCTTATTTTGTCTTTTTCTTTTATGCTTCTTACTTTCCACTTGTCATTTCCTCTTCTTCATCATCTCCTTTTTTACTCCTCTTTTTCCTTCCGTTCCTTTTCTCTCATCCCCTTCTCTGTTTATCCCTTTGTGCCCCCTTCTACTCTCCTTATCTTCCTTATATTTCTTTTATTTTTGACTCCTCTTTTCCCTTCCTTTCCTACTTTCTTCTCGTATTTTTCTCCCCTTAATCCTCTCTCATCTCTTCTATTTATCTGCCCGTCTCTCCCTCTCCTTTCCTCCCTATTCTCTCCTATTCTTCTCCATCTGTTTTCCCTGTTCCTCCTCTCCTCTCCTCTCCTCTCCTCTCCATCGGAGTAATCGTCACTGAGAGCGATGTTGATGTTGAGGCTTATATAAAACTCCTCTGCGAGGGGATGAGATCAGAGCAGCCAGGCGGTGAGAACAGACTATCCGACACATTGCGCTTAACATGCACCAAATGAAATAAACAGCGTCTACCCTTCTGCCGCCGCAGCCAATCGGCTCTCGCAGGAAGAATCCCCCCCTCCAGACATCGTCCTCCATCAGGTTTTGCCTCTGTGACTCCTCTCGCTGCATCATCCTTGTATAAACATCATTTATGTGGTACACAACCATGCTGAGGTCAGAGCCGGATGCTGACCCTTTACCTCATTAAAAAAAAAGTCACAAGGGAGAAGCAAGTGACAGAAAAGTCATAGCTGTCCACCGTGAGCTTGTTATGTGTAAGTGCAACATGGCTGATTGGTGTTTAGGGCTGAGGAGGCGGCAAAGGGCAGCAACAACCTCCAGCATGCACCGACATAATTGCCATCAAAATGCACCTGAAGTTTTCGACCTCTGCCAGAATTAACTCAATTAGGTTTAATTCTGAAAATGACACCGGTTGCAGACTTTTCTTCTGCATGTCGCTGCCAATTTTTAGGAGTAATGGCGAAGAAGAACTGTTTGTCTCATTTCAAAGTGCGGTAGCAGCGTGTGTCGCTGGGTGCCGGAAACTAATTGCTAGCTCATGGCAGCTCTCCACTTGATTCAGCTCTGTATGTCTGGTAATTTCAGCTCGTAATCACTATTCAGGTAACAGCGGTCCTCTGCATCCCTTTCTCAAGGCCTCCATTTCTTCCTCTTTTCCTCCTTTTTTTTTTTTTTTTTTTTTCAAAGTCACAGCTACCTCAGGAAGTGTAATTACGGTTCTGTTGCATTCACTTTCTATTTGTCAAACAAACCATAGAGAATAGCTGCTTCACACACATTCAGTCAAGCAAATGCATAGCCACACACACTGCATGCTGGGACTTGGATAGACTAATCATGGCTCACTCGCTGCAGCTTGATGAGGTGTGTGTTTCATGAGTGGGTGGGTGCATGTACCCTTTTCGACTATGTTGTTGAAGTGTGTATGCGTGTGTGTGTTTTTTCCCCCCGCTTGGACAAATGTGTGCGCAATTTCCTGGCACCTAATTGACAGGAAGCGGAACAGTTGTTGGAGTAGAGACATTTTTTGATGCGGATGTCTAACAGTAGATTAGACACTCCTGCCTATTCAGCATGGAACTGTCATTCCTTCATTGTCAGCAGCTCTGTGTCTTTCTTCCTACTTTCCATTGCATCTTTTCTCTTTTTTTTTACCTTTTTACCATTGGCGCTTTCACTTCATTCACTGCCATACCTGCTTCTGCTAATGAGGGGTGTTTAGACGAAGGGAGAACTTTCTTCTTATCCCATTCTTTGCCTCCCTTTCTTCTCTAACTCTGTTTTGGGAGTGTTCCAACAAGCTCTTGCGCCTTTGGTTCATCTGCCACCGCTATTCTCCAGTTTAATGATCCACTCTGGGACCGAGGCTTCTAAAAAACATTAGTGAAGCTGCAGGGCTCCTGGGCCTGTCGCCGTCTGATTGTACCTGAGCTGGAGTGTGTCATCTGAGACTTACCGGTATCAGGTGAGCAGCATCGACTCCTGTACTAGTGGCATTAGATTAACAATCGCTTTGGGACTTCGCCGTCTGAGGAGGGAGATGGGGGAAAGATAAGAAACCAGTTGGTGGAAAAAGCAGGGGGATTTTGAAAAAGCTGCATTTTTTGGTTGGAAATCAGGAGCTAAATATTGTTGTGAAATATCTTTCAAAAACATTTCAAAACTGCCAACTCATTGTGGTCTTATTCACAAGTAAACCCACCCAGTATGGAGGGAAGCCTTTTTGTCTTCAGGCTCACATTCAACAGGGTGCTGGGAGGGATCTTTAGGGATCCTGGTCATCGCTAACTTCAGACCAGCGTCTTTTATGGAGATTTTCTGAAGTGCATTCATGCTGCAAAGATCTACTGCCCCCTCAACCGAAAGTTCTTGACTGTAGTTTCCATTTGACGAGATGGTGCAGTCTGCAAACTGATAATGGATCAGTCAGCAGCAATATTTAAGAACAATGCAACAGTTTGGAGCCAAGTGTGAAGGGTCCAGGATTAGAGTCAGCACATCTAAGTCCGAGGCCATGGTTCTCTGCTGGAAAATGGTAGACTGGCCCCTCTGGGTTGGGAGACTAACTCGGGTTCTTGTTCATGAATGACGGTAGAATGGAGCATGAGATGGACAGGCGGTTTGGTGCGGCGTCCGTGATGATGCAGGCTTTGTACCAGACCGGAAGTAGGAGCTGGTTTACCCGTCCGTGTTCCAGGCCTCATCTATGGTCACAAGCTTTGGCTCAACCGAAATGAGTTTCTTCTTTAGGGTGTCTGGGCTCAGCCTTAAAGAGAGTTTGGAGTAGAGTGGTTTCTCTTTTGTTTTGAAGGAGCCAATTGAGGTGGTTTAGGAATCTGGTCAGGATGTCTCCTGGGTGTTAGAGGTGTTCCAGGCATGTCCAACTGGTAAATGTCCCTGAGGAAGAACCAGAACACGCTGGGAGAATTATATATCGTGGAAATCGTTCCTGGGGAGTGGGACGTCTGGAATACTTAGATTGCTAAGTCCACTGCTCCCACAACTCGGCTTCAGATAAACAGTAGAAAATGGACGAATAGATGGATGAAAACACCAAGTTATGTCACCTCAAGTATTTAGGAACCTGCCACAGAGATCGATGTTCAGTTTGTGTTTTAGCTAAAATCTCCATGTACAGAATCTATACCTGTTTGTATTGACTACGATGTGACAGCTACTGGACACATTGCCATTAAATCTGGTATGAATATTCATGCTCCCATAGGATGATTATCGATGATGTTGGTGACCCCCCTGACTTTTCCTCCAGCATCACGACTGTAAATTCTCCCCCTAAATCAACACGTCAAGCTCCATGAAAAGTATCATCTTCATTTCCATTATTTTATCAACATGTTTTCCTAAATGTATTTGGTGACAAACCTTTCACTCATACCACCATCAC
Organism: Serranus cabrilla; assembly: GCA_903364295.1. Lineage (NCBI taxonomy): Eukaryota > Metazoa > Chordata > Actinopteri > Perciformes > Serranidae > Serranus > Serranus cabrilla. The sequence goes on along the minus strand of CAFUXE010000439.1, from coordinate 497,150 downwards.
AGCAGCGTTTCTGAATTCAGCTTGTTTATGAAAAGTTCTGGGCCCCCGTAGAGAGAAAACCCTTTTATTTTCAGCTTTCTTTCAGCATCACCCTGAGAACAAAACGTCAACTTTGCACTCAAGGTGTCTTAAAATATAATAAACATTGCCATGAGTTTGGATGAGTCACATATTCATGCCCCCAAAGGGGAGAAATTCATGTCCTTCGGCTAGTGGCGCTCTCAGGGTAGGCTTTACATTTTTAGCCAAGTGTTTTGTTGGTTCTGTTTTGTTGAATGTCGTGAGAGAATTTGAAAGGTTAGGTGCTCTTCTTGCAAAACTTTTGCCACAGACAGAAGTAACACTGCAGTAGATTTTATTTATTATATCGCCTACTTCTTACTTTCTTAATATTTTTGCACTGGAGTCTCTGAACTGAAAGTGATTTCCCCTGAAGTACTTCTGATTCTGATTGCGATTATGTTTAAATCTGTCCAGACCAACAGTAACAAGGGACAAAACAACCTGAATCAACCAAACTAAACAAGCCAGGGTTGGAAACACCCTCACAGTTACACACAGAAACATCCACACAGCTCGTCGTCACATTTCTTATCTTCGAGTATGTTTTGCTCGGCATCCTGTTAAAACGAGTGTGTTGGCTTATCAATGAGAGCAATTGAAGCTGTGTATATGCTGCATTAATTGGCCATAGACTGTGAAAAATCAGGGTGTAGTGAAACCAGACAAGAAGCTTGTCATTGTGCAGCGCAGCAGACAGCAGTACTTTAGAATGAGTGGTAATGTGTGAAAGAACAGACTGCTTTGCCCCTGAGGACTATTTTCAATGGATTTGCTGAGTTCCTGAGAGGACTGTCACATTTGTGTGTATGTGTGTGTGTGTGTGCACGCTCACAGACGGGGCCTGGTGGATGTGTGAGGCAGTGTGTGTTGTGTAGGTGGAACCTTCTGGAGTGTTGGAGGAAAACCCATAGGAGGCGATGAGACGACGGGGCTGTAGCAACAGGCGACTGAGCCTCCCCGGGCTGATTCATCCTCACCAATAATTTCACTTAAACCTTCTTATCCTCCCATCTTCTTTGATTCTTCCTCTCTACTTTGTTGTCTGTTGTTTGCTCTCCCTCCTACCTCTTCTCCCAGTACCTGCCCCTTTTACTTCATTTCCCTTTCTCTCCATCACTTCACTTGTTCCTTTCCTCCGTAAATTCCTGTTTTCTCACTTTCTGTATTTCTCTCCTTTACTCCATTGTCTCTTTTTTTGTCATCCTTGCTCCTTTTAGTCCTCTTCTTTTGTGTGTTTTATACTTATTAAACAACACAAATATTTTGATGAATAAAGATAACTTTGAATGATTGATGGTCAAAGTTGTGGCCTCAGGGTGGAGCCAGAGGAAAGGTCATTGGTGTCTAAATAAAAAAAAGGTTATTCTCTTAAAATGGCCATTTTAGGACTTTTCTTCAATGCATATCTATATGTGATATCTATGTGTGCTAATGCTGGCAGTAAAAAATGTCTTTTAAATAAAGTTAAAAAGCAAGGGGATGTATAAACACAATGTCTCCAATGTATGTTTATGAAATAAGCTTTGATATTTTCATAAATTAAAATATTTGGTATAATTTATGTGAATATATTTTCAAAATCATGCATAAAATAATAGCGTACCACCATTGGAACGATTGGAAATTCCAGTAAAAATGATCAGGAATATTCATTTATGAACAAATTTTCTTAAAAGTGGGTCCCCAGACCATTTATTTACCATTTATATCTCTGACAAAATAGTTAAAAATGGCCAAACAACCAATCAATGAGCAGGACGGCTTCATGGCAGCGCTGCATTTACAGGATTGTGGATGAATGTGTCAGTATTCACACTAAACAGCAATACCATGACAAAAATAAGAAATACCATGACAGACTTTCTCCCTTTTCACTCCTCCTCGTTCTCTCTGTCTGGGAGGTTCTGTGGGGGAGAGTGAGTGCAGGTTTTAGAAATGTGAGACAGTGTCCAGACTGGTTTTTACTGTACAGACACAAGGTCACAAGCTGCACTCGCTTGTCTACACAGCAGCGTGTCCATGCGTGGTTCCTAAACATTCCTCCAATTCCTGAGCCTGCTTTCTCCCCTGCTGTCATGTTGTGAGTGTGTGTGTGTGTGTGTGTGTG
>CAFUXE010000439.1:459326-488498 GCA_903364295.1 Serranus cabrilla | reverse complement strand
TTTAACATTTTTTCATAAAGATAAGCTCATAAGACAATTTTCTATGGCTGCAAATAATTATTATTTTCATTTAGAAAAGTGCCAAACACTGACATCTTTAAATTGCTTGTTTTGATCAACCAGAACAAATATAATGAATTTAGAATAAAAGAAAGAAGAAATATTTCATTATGGCACGTTCATTTGTTTCCACAATGAATTTAACTGTAATATAATACAAATAAAGACAAAAGTTTTGAACAAGAAGGTTTGTCTGCTACTGTAGATTTAGGTTTCCATAAAATGATCTGCAGCATATCCGTATTGAAACACAAGTTTTAAACTTTTATTTGTCTGCTCAGTCTAAACAGATGGAGTTCAAATAAGCGATTAAAATAATGAATGAATGAATGAAAGATGAGCAGCCTTAAGAGGTTTTACACGTCCAAAGTATCAACTGTGTCAAAACCTGAAGCCACACTAGTGAATAAAAAGGGACTTTTAATTAAAGTTTTATGGTGAGTAACTATCCACCCCAGTTGAACATAGACTCAAGTCTTTTTTATTTTATTTTTTGTCAAAATAATATAATCTCAAATGCCCAATTAACAACAGCTTAGCCACGTTGCCAGAGTTGAAAAGCTTCCAACTGTTCAGGTGTAATTCTTTCTGTTCTCTGGAGGGCTTTTACTGTGAAACATCTCCAGGAAGTTCAAGGATAAAACAAATGAATTACTCAGTGTGGATGGCATGATTATATTGTCATACTGCTTCCATAATTATTCCCTCTGTTTTCCAACCAAATATGAGCTTTTGTTTGAGGATTTTTAATAAGGAGAAGTTATTAGCAGTCTGTTTAATATGCAGAAGCATCCAGCGTGTACATTTCTTATTCAAAAAGAATAAAGATAACAAACAAAAGTCAAAAGAGTTTGAATTCAGACTAAATAAAGAGCAAGACTGTGAGCAAGTTGAACACTGTGCTTGGAGTATTTTTCACTCTTCGTGTGCCTGTGTGAATGAAATCAGGCCATCCAGTGGTGTTTATATTGATGTGTGAATTTTATTTATCTACAACTCTACAATCTGTCTGAGATGACACAGTGGCTCCACATTGTTCCCATTCACAGCTCCAGCTATCATTAGCCATGACAGAATGAAGCTGTATTGAGCGGCAGCCTGTACCTCGCTCTTATTAAATCCTGTGTGTGTGTGTGTGTGTGTGAGAGAGAGAGCCTGTGTGTATCTGCTGACAGCAGCAGTTTGTGAGCCTGGACTGGCCGTTATGACTGCATGCTGTTATTGTTTGGATCATGTTTAAAATCCATTCAGGTACAATGTGATGTGAATTTTCATCCGACTTTCGCCTTTGTTTGGTGCAGTGAATGAGTCCCTCGGCTGACAGTGCAACTACATGCACCAGCATATGGTGTGTCAGTGTAAATATGACATCCAAAGTAGACTTTAAGATCAGTGAAAACCAACCCGATGATATTATTTAACTAGAAAAGCACTCAGAGAGCGCAGACCTCCGCCAAGGCAATAGGGTCACTTACACAACACCAAACTGCACACTTGAAGGATTATATTGAAAACATGTATTCTGGGACACTGGCATTGAAATATTTCATCCACTAGATGGCGGCAGTTAGTGAAGGCAATAGGGTCACTGACGCAATAATAGAAATTCACAATATGAATTTCAGATGGTGTTCAGGATCACCGATCACCACCAAAATATAACCACCTGTTCCTTGTCCCAACACACATGTTGTCCGAAAGTTTCATCCAAATCCGTGCAGAACTTTTTGAGTTATTTTGTATAAAAAACAAACAAACAAACAGACGCCGGTGAAAACATAATAAATTTATTGTTTAAGAAAGCTGCCTTATGAGTACTTCTGCAAAGTCATTTTGGTGCTAAATTGGTGCAAAATACACAACTAAAGGGTCTATTTTCATTTCAGCAAAAAAATAAAAAAATAAAAAAAATTACAACAGCGGCTGCCATATTTAATTCATCCCGTCTAGAATTGGTTTTGTCTCAAAAATCTTTAAAAGACGCCCATGAAACACAGTCACACCACAAACCATCGCTGTCAATCATAAGTGTCCCAAAAACTGATTTAAAAAAAAGTGATTGATGTACTGTAGCAGGAACTCAGGGACTATTTTTCTCCTCTTATTTACCATAAACACTTTTCTTTTTAAATAAATCAAGTGGATACATTATGTGATTATCCCCCATATTTGTGTCGAGTGAGAACATTTTCAACTTCAGTGGATGCACCTTGAGCACATCCTCATCTGGGCGCTTTAGTTTACGTCTTTTGATTTAATTGAATGCATTCCCTTCACATCACTTTTGAATTTTGTTTTGAATTCGGCGTGAAAGAGCTTTTATATTAAGGATCTGAAGGAGGGGAGGTGGACGCAGGTGGGTAATTACAGACGGTTATATTTCTTGATCAACTTTCACTAAACATTTGGACTTTTGTGTAGCGTAAAAAGAATTGTGATTTCAGGAAAAATACCTTGAATACGAAGCCTTAAGGATCATATAGACACAGTGGTGGGAGAAGTATTCAGAAGAACAAGTAAAAGTGCAAAAGTATTACCATCAAAAAGTACTTGTTATGCAGCATGAACCCTTGAAGATTGTTTTCTATATTTAAAATATATTATTGGACTATTATAAATGATGCATTTATGTAAGCAGCATTTACATTTTCTTAATAGGGCTCATTTTAACTACTTAAGAAACTGTTTTGAGTTTTAATTTATAGCAAAAATGTCTAATCACTTTAAATTTATCATGTTTTTTTATGTTAAATCTCAACTTGAGAAGTGACTAAAGTTGGCAGCTAAATGTAGTGGAGTAAAAAGTACAATATTTGCCTCAAAATGTAGTCGTAAGTAGAAGTTTAAAATGAGATAAAATGCCGGAAATACCTCGAATGTGTACAGTACTTGAGTTAGTTACATTTCCCCACTGTGGACAGGATTCAGTGGAATTTTAACCTCACGAAAATTGAATTTTCCTTTAACCACAATGATCACCAAGACAAACCTCTTCCACCCTGCCGCCTCTGCCACACTCTGTTAATCCAGCCCAGTGTATCTACTTGGCTGAATCATCACCGTATTTATTTAAGGAAGTGGCAAGTGAACTGTCCGACCGCACCGTGTGACAGCCCTTTTATCGATGCCTTGACATTAGGGGCAGGGCCTCAGGGGCTGCAGCAGGCAGGCAGCCTGTCAGAGAGCTGAGCAGCCACACACGGGCCACTTAAAAGACTATGAAGCATAGTAGTGCTCCAAAGTAAGTTCCAGCCATGCAGGAAAAACTGAACTTTGGGTTGGTTTTATTTACCTCACAGCCATCTTTTTTGTGAAAGACATTTTTTCGGGGGCTGGAGTGGGCTCAGTAATCAAAACTGACGAAAACTGACATGTCCATTTTCAAAGTAGCTGTCTGAAAGTGTCAGTTTTTGCGACCTCTGACCTCAAGATATCTGTATGAAAATGGTGTGGTTTGATGCAAAAAACATGCAGTATTCTCATGCAGTACAAATGTGTTATATTTTGCTTATTGTATCTTAATATTTATGCATACTGGAGTCCCTAAACAGTCTTCGAATTGCATAACTTATACTAGCATTTCATTGCATAAATTGTATTAAATGAGCAACTGTGACCTCTAGGATAATCACAGCCTCATGAAACTTTACAGAGGATGTATTTTCTCTTTTCATGCTGTCCTCCATATATTGACAAAAAGGGGGTTTCTCAGTAGTTTGCACAACAGAAATGCTTGCAATTCAATAGCCAAAAACTGTATTTCTTGCAAAAAAAAAAAATCCAAAATGTCAAAAGTTATGCAACAAAATCACAGCTTGTGATTTTTCTGTGATGTTCCTCAAGGTCTTGGTTTCTTATTTGGAATAATTGACATAACTGAGCATGGGACATTCATGACGTTCTCAACACCTTTTATATCACACCTATTTTATTACATATTTATGACTAAAAGAACTTGACACATATTTCTAAGATGCCTCTTAAAATAATCTTTAGATGCAAAGATTATTTATCTACTGTTGCCCTGCTTTTCTCCCCCTAAAAATCCACTGCCTACAACCCCAAATCTCCTAAAAAATGTAGTGTAATGTTACGGGGTTAAAGGTTGAGGTGGGTGAAAAGTTTGTAAGAGACCAGAATTGTCAGTTCGAGGTGTTCGTAGTATCACATTCCTTCTGCCCTAAATGACGCGTGGTGTCTCTTTCATACTCTGGACAGAAATAAAAAGCCGTCCGCCCCTGTAATGGCATGTGCTAGTCTAATCATGAGAAGTAGTAACACTGATGGAGTCTAGTGCTTCGGCTGTGTGGGAGAGTGACACTGTTAGCTTAGTGCGGCTATTTCAGGGCCCTTCCATGCTAAACCATCTGCACCCACACACACGAGAGGCGGCACTCGCACGCAGAAGCCTGAGTGTTGAACTCCATTAACACACAGATGCATGTAGAAGCTCTCTGTGTTTCAGATTGCATGTGAGGCTTTTTACATGCTTTGTTCATAGACACAGAAACATTAGCGGCAAACGGATTTTCCCCCTGCTGCTTTTGTTTAATATCAAAGCACTCATGTAAGTGTTTCATGATGTTTCTTTCACACAAACTTATTCGAGTCTGTTAGTATTTAAAGCTATAAACACCCGTGACATAAAATGGAAAAATAAGACTTTAATTAATGACTCTTTGTCTCTCCTGTCGCTCTATCTCGCCCACTCGCCTCCTTACATCGCGGCTGGTCTCACTCCAGTGCATCAATGGAAACGTGACGCCTGTGACAGGAATACTTGTAATTATCCTCCCACACTCCTGTCTCTTGAAGGTGATTGGAAGGCCGATCCCTTTCCGGCACGCTAGCCACCGCCCACGGCGGATCTATCAATCTCATGCGACCCGTCCCGTAACCACCAACACTGCGGCCCCCCACCGACCGCCAAACGCTTCGTCAGGCACCTCCCACCTGGGATCCTGCAGGAGCCGTGTCTCACATTAAATGCAGTTTAGGTGAGCTGACAGGTGAGGAACACACACACATACTGTACACAGCAAAGGCTGGCAGTGACGCAGGAACAATGGAGAGTGAGTCCACTGTAAAAGAATAAAAAGTGCAAATTACATAAAAATATTAAATTACTTTTAATACAAATATCTTCCATAAAATGGAAGTTGAAATCTGTAAATAAATATAAAGGAACATGATGGATTTTTTATACAATTTGTTAATGATCTTGAATGTTAAATTACAATGAATTGAATGTAAAAAATACAAACATACATCTCTCTGATACCTGCAGTGATTCCATCATTTGAAGTTTGTAAAAGGAGCCTTTCACCTCTTAAAACTTGATGATCGACCAACATTTGTTAATATTTTTGAAAATTTAGACTAAATGAATACTTAAGTGCCTGGAAAATAACGTGTTTGTCCATTGTTGTATATGCTGGAGATGGTATGTCCATTTAACCTTTTTAGAGAAAAGTACAGACTTTGGCTCTTATGTTGAAATGCACATCTTTGGTGGCTTACTTGCTCTTCTACTTCTACCTCAGCTGTCCTACATTTCCTCAAGAAGCAGTTTGACGATACCCAGTAAACAAGCCAGTTATGGATTATATGTGTAGGTAGAGCCAGGAGTAGAAACTCAGTAGGTGCAGTAGTGTTACATTCTACTCAAAATCAGTATTATACTTTTCAGTTGGCACTAAATCTTAATGTTTCCAATTTTTTAAAGATTATTTCTGCTTCTAAACTGGTACAATGAATACCTTGATTTGACAATAAAGTCTTTGGCACTGAAAGACAAAATCAAGAAGACAAAATACTCTGTCAACAAATTATTCTTCTAAATATTTTGAATAATCATCTTCTACTCTGAGTGTTCTCAAAATATATTGAAGTCTGATACACGCGCCTGTCAACAAGCTGAGCAGTTAAACTCTGACCCAGTAGAAAATGTCACTAATTGTCCCTCCACAAAGCAACACTAATTGCTTTGAAACTGTGCTCCGAAGACAAGCCACAACTTTGAGGCTTTGTCATGGCTGTAGCGACTGAAAGATCACAAATTCTTTGTTGGTCTGATGAATGAATCTATTTCCGCAGCTCATGGTAAATGGGCCGGCATGTTAATTAAAGGCTTGCCGATGCTCTTGAACTTATTACCTAGCTTCCTGCTAATGAGCGCAACGATGCCAAGTTCTTAAAAAAAAAAAACAAAAGCCGAGGAGAAAAACAAGCTTTATCTAGGAGGGGAAAAACTCACTTACAGCTCCTTCACTACTTCACCTTTACAGAGAAATAACTCTTTTTCTTCCTCGCTGCCCATAACTGTGCTGTAATGGCAAGTAATTTAAGGGAAATTAACATTTTGACATGCTCCTCAGGGGTTGCAGAAAAGTGGAGAGGAGAGGATAAGAGAAAAGAGGAGGGAGTATAGAATGGAGACGGAAAAAGAGGATGAATTAGTATATAATTCCGTATGGCTGAGTCTTTGGTCCAAGGGTTAAGTGCGACTGAGTTAAACTGCCGTCTGCAGTCCCATTGGCCGAGAACCCTTAACTGTCTAATGGATTTCAAAAGCAGCAGGGAGCTCCAAGGCAGATGGTGCACAGACAGAAGACATCATGACCACCAAACTATGAGAGTATATAATTAAGAATTAGATATCCAAGTTTGATTGTTGTCCAGATCAACTTGAGAACATCTTGAATAAACTCTTAAATGGCCGCCATTTGTCATCACAAGCACATGTCGTTTTTCATGGCCAAGACTTGCTTTTAGCATTTAATGGCCAAGTTTTAAGAGTGTGGATCGAATTCAAGTGTAATGGGCCATAAAGCTGCATCTGACAAAATATTGGATTCTACCATTGGAATTCATTTTAATCTTTGAATTTATCTTTTTAAGCAGTTTCTGTGTAGTTTTACAAAGTCCTGGACCCATTCTGGATGTCAGCCCACTAAATAACTGCATAGCTTGCATGAGATTCCTTCCTTTATTCTTATTATATTGTTTGGCATGTTGCCTTTATTAGACAGCTCAGTAGGGAGAGAAAGAAAAGGTTCCCAATGAGAATTATAAAGTCTCAGACAACTGGATGACCAGGATACTCCGAAAAAGGCTCAATCTCATTTGTTGTTGGTGCCCCTGTAGGGAATTTGTCCAGTTTGCTGTCCAGGAATTAGCTTACAAATGAAATTGCCACCATTCTGCAACTTCCAGGCACTTTATACTTTCTCAGGGTGTCCAAAGATAGCAGCTGAACCCCTGAAACACCAGGGACAGTGGTGCTCTTCTATGTCGACGACCTTATCCTTTTGACACCAAAAGATTTTAAATCTTGTGTTGGAGCCAAATGATGCCACACTTCTTTACTTTTACAACTAGAAAGATGCATTGTTGGAGAAAGTGGTTCAGCAGGTGTGGATCCCATGGGTGCCTCTGGGTCCTCTGCACATGGGGCACCTATAGCTGGTCAGAAGGCTGAGTGTGCAGTGTGCAAACCTCAGTCTGTGAACAGGCAAAGCTGAAAGGCCCATAAAGCCTGTTTGAGGGGCTGCACTTGTGATCACAGAGCTAGAATTAATTAGATCAATTTATAAATCTACACTTTGGAACAGCCAATGGGAACGTATTGTTCAATCCCACTAATGCCCCGTGCTTTGATTTTAGACTTTGGAACAGCCAATAGGAGCCTCTTGTTTTTAATCTAGACTTTGAAACAGCCAATACAAATCTATTGTTTAAAATAACATTTCCAACAGCTGGTGGGAACCTTTTGTACCTGAGGACTTCAGAATCGCCCACAAGCAGCAACTTCTCTAACAATCATCTGTAATTGCACGAAGATCTTAAATAATTTTGAAGCAAACAACCAGCGATTAAGCTTTATGGTATTTTTCTCTCCCTGCTACTTCTTTACCTTCCATTATCCTTTTTTCTCTCTCTCATTCTCTTTGTCTCTAGCTTCGTATCCCCAGCAGGGCCATGTGGATTAGCGCTGAAAGCTAATGAAATGTAATTACCGCCTTTGTCGATAAGAATCGATTGGCTCAGGTCTCGCAGGCCCCTTCCCAGAGAGGGTCCCGGAGGGGCCAAGTGTTGCAGCAGCAACGGGGACCGCGGGGCTGCCCCCTCCCCCAGCACCCAGGCTTTATTTCCTGTCTGGTTGCCATGAGCAATAGGAGATAGCATTGACAGGGCAGTATGAAGTGGAGTCAGATCTGTCGGATGGTCCCTCAGCGTGGCCTCGCAAGGGGGAATGAGATTCCTTATCAAATCAGCCGGATTAGAGAAAGGGTGTCAGGAAAAAAACGTCAATTCCTACATCAGGTGCGAGAAGATCAGGTTTTGGCATGTTTGTGTGTAAGAAATTGTAGGGAATGTGCTGCCTCAGTCGTTAACTTTCCTCTGCTTTACCTCATGTGAACCAGTAATAATATTGCAGACATTGCAAACTTCATCACCTTTTTATGGTAATTTCTATTTCTAATTATGATTTCTGTTTCAATTACCTTTCAGGTGAAGTTGGCTGGTTTGAGATAGGTTTGTTTTTTATTCAAATGTTTCATGGTTAGAGGCCAAGGGAATGTCTCTATAATACAGCTTTTTTATGAAACCACCAGAAAAGAGTTGCATGGACCTAATTATGTATCTTACTAATTAGCTATAAAAATATACTGCCAAGTAATGATTGGGTACATTTCCAAATGTTCTACTAAGCCTTTGATTACTCTCATTTAAGAAGAACTATTCACCACTGAAGGTTTTAAAGCCAAAGTTCCTTGCGTGACATTGTGATTATTATTTTTAATTTTCCTTAAATAGAGAAATTGTCACGGTTTCTTCCCCCACTGTCTCTACTAAATATTTAGTTTCCAGCTCAGTGTGTATAAAACACAAAAGGGTTGGTGCTCATGTGGGACTGCATGTGTTTCACTGCACCAATTTGCCTTTCAACCAGGTAAGAGACGGCACAATCAAAACCCCTCTGAGACAAATTTCAAACATATTCATCATCTTCCAAAATTCCTTCACAGTAAAAGACCCTGAAGTTCTGAAGGAACAACTGTAAGTTAGCTCCGTCTGCACATGTGACACGGACACATTGTCACACATCACAGACACCGCGGGAAATGAATCTTTTTGCTGCACGGAAAACACAGGTGTGAAAATGTAGCCTGAATAAAAAATGCACTCAAGGAAATGTGTGTGAAGTCTCCAACTGAGGGTTTGTGTGTCTGCCGCTCACAGAATGCACAAAAGCTGTTTTCTAATTGAAAAACAGAGCAGAAGCACAGAAAGGCTGTGTGCAAATTATTTTTTTTGTAGTTCTCACTTTCAGACATGACACATCCATCAAAACACATACAAATATAAAGTTTTACCTTGTTTACATCGGGTTTTGTTTTGCTTTAATAACAAAAAAATCATTGGTGTTGTCATAACTTAATAAGCTTGATTAAATTAAATGCTTCTTGAATTTATTTGTAGATGAAATGTACCTTTCAACGCCTCCATGTGCTGCTAAATGAAGACAAGGAGGTTAATATCTTGAACTTTCCAGCTTGAACTAACTTCTTGTTTTCAGTTACAGCTGAAAACATACCAATTGTTTTATTTGGAGCATTTAAAATTCATCAAGCCAACATTTTAACAAAAATAGGCTAAAATCACATCTGCTACCGAACCCTCATAGAGAAATCCTGGATCTGGCCCATAGACTGTATAAATAATGTATATAGTCCGTTTGGAGCATTGAGTTCGGCGTTACAGCTATCGCTATTTTGCGGAAGTCCATGCTATTGTTTTTTGAAACCAGGAGAGACTGTATTTGGACTGTGGAAGTGCAAGGAAGGGTGGATCTTAAAAATTACTTCTAATGCTAAAACAAACTACGTTATTTACCGGAAAAAATGAACAGCCGAAAACTTTTTAGTACAACTGAAAGACATGTTAGCAACCTGTCAATCTAAGGTAGCCACGCCCCAAACAAAATGCTCCTTTATCATCTATTTTCTTCTTAATGGGACCTGAAACTAACGATTGAGACAATAATTTTGATGTCTCATGTTGTATTGAGATAGATGGGACCGGACTTCTTTTGCCCCCGCTGTTGGCGCCCCCTGCTGGACGTTTTGAAGTATGCAGGTTTAAGACACTTACTGATTTGCTTCGTTGATCAGTCCAGGAGGTTGTCCACCACCACTGCTTGAGTTAGTCTGTGTGGTAAATTTGCTGTGCATTAAGAAGTCGAGCATTAGAGAAAAGAAAATCAAAGATTCATCCATACATGTGTGATTTTCAGCATTTTGTATGCTGATATTCAGTGTAGTTCTCCAGTTCTTGTTGTTGTTTAATAGCCTTGAACGCTTTTGAGTGAGTCCTGTCATCTGCCAAGGACATCATGCTCCCTCCTCTGTTTCTGTCCATTCCATTGTTTGTCTGTCAACACATTTTCTCAAAAATGAATGGCTGGATTGGCACAGAATATCCGCCGTGCACGTTTATGCTCTCAAGAGCCAGAGGCATAATGATTTTGCTGACCCTGTGACCTTTCATCTGGTGCCACTATCAGGCTCCATCACCACAGAAATTGCTTGGTGCACGAACAAGAAGACACCTGCAGACTTGGTGCACCCTGTGATCACTGCCCAGACCCCGTCTGTATAAACTGCACAATAATTAATGCTAAAGGCGAGATTAAAGATTTATGAGCTTATTTTTAGTTTTCGGTTTAAGCCTGCACACTAGCGAGTGCTTTCTTGTTCTGTGGGAAACTATTTCGGTGCAGAAAATGGCAGGAAACATGCAAAAGGTGGACAAACCAAGTTGTATCTCTCCCACACACTTGCGAACACATCACTGTGGTGGTACGGGGAAGGGGCCAAGTGTGTGGGAGAGATGGAGGGAAGGATCGATAGAGCAGCGAAAGAGTGCTGTAAACCATGAAAGAAGACAAAAGCCTCCTGTTTTCCCACAGTGCACCAGACTCTGTTAGCCTGGGAGCTACTGCGCTACCACCAACACTCTCTCTCACATACAGAAGCACTTGCATACAATCACCAGGATCGAGTAGAGTGATGAAGAATAAAATAGCATGTACCCAGGAAATATCAATAAGAGTCTCTGGGAACCAACACACACTTTGGCTGAGGGAGGAATAGTTTTATTCCGAACTCCTTCAGACCGCCGTCTACGGGGGATTGATTTTTATTCTTTGTTTATGTCCTACGGTGCGTTGTAAAACTTATTTTATGCTTCACCTTAAATGCCCACAGTGTGTGTCTGTCTGCTTTCAGATGGCTTTGGAGCCGATGTGTGTGTGTGTGTGTATTTCTACTGTACAACTTTTTGTGTGTCCTTATTTTAACCCCCAGGGCCAAAATACTGTGTGTCAAAAAATCCCACACCTTCTTTCCAACCAGTTCCAGTCAGGCTGGAACACACAAACCAGTTTTTACCGAATGTTCATCAAGAATAGATTTCTATTTTAGGATTTCACTGATAACTGATAGCTCCTATTTTTTTTTAATATCTTCCTGTTTAAGTTGTTAATTCTGGTTTATGTAATTGTATTCTTGTTTCTCCTTTTTCTGCTATCAACTTGCTGCTGTACCACTGAAATCTTTGATCTTTTCTTATAAATCTGAAGATTTTGAAGCAGATTTGTTAACTTTATTAGGTTAAAAGACAAGGGGTTTAGATGTACACAAGTAATGTACCATGCATCCTCTTGAAAAATGTGTATCACCTGCACATGTGTAGTAATACTCACTTGCCAATAGGGCAGTTTATAAGATGCCTAATCTAACTCTCAGAATATGAAATCCATGTTGCTCATTTTTTTTCTTTTTTTCTGTTTTCTGTCATTCTGTGTTATTCTGCACAAAGACATGTTTGAGTTGTTCCCACTTTTAACCATGATTGTGCTGATTCCACAAAGCTGCAGGACTTATACATAGATTTTATATATTGTAGTGAAAAACAAGGACACAGAGAGTAAAATGTTAAAAATTGTGAAAATTAGAGGGTTAACCTGAAAATAACAATATCAGGCGTGCTGGGCTCAAACACTTTGGAGCAATTCAAGCTCGTATATTGCTGGATGCAAGCTTTTCACCTCCACATTTGGATTGAAAATAGGTCATTTTATGTGATTTCTGTAGCTGAAAAATAACATTGATTCTCGGCTGAGTTTTCCCATATAAACACAAGCTAAACTTGACTGTAAATCCACATTTTAAAGCTAATATTTAAAAAAAAAAACAGTTATTTCCCGAGGGAGTTTGGTTGCTATCTTTGTCACCTTTTCCACCTCTGATGAGTTTGCACCTTCAAAATGCAGCGACGAGTTCAAAGAGTTAAACAGCAGCATTCTAGTTGTGTGTTTGTGTGTTAATGAATGTGCGTCTGCATGTCTCTCTGTGTGTGTTTTTTCCTTTATTTGTGCTTCATGTCACTCCCCATCCGATGACTGATGGATATCTGAGGGGACATTTTCTGGTGTCATTCAAGGGCCCCTGAACAGACTGAAATGCTCTGCTGCTGATGCCCATACACACACACACGAAACACACTAAACACACACTCATTGGCATATATAACAAGCCCAGTTTCAAGCACACAGAGCAAAGAATGGGCACAGCGTGTATTTGTTTGACCGTACACAGTATCACAGCAGTTAGCACAGAGATTGGGTTTATTTAACAAGCATCTAAGCAGAACCAGCAAAGCCCTCGCTAATAATAACTCAAACAAATGCCCTTCAACTGTATGAGAGCAGTGGGAATCCTATAAATACTCATGTAAATAGCGGGCTATTTTCAGCCGCGTGTTGTGCTGCTGGGTTGCGGCGTCTCATTTGTTGTATTGTCAGAAAGCAACTGTAATTTAAGCATCGGAGGAGGGAGGGGCCGGGAAGTTATCACGTCTGTGCACATGATTTACTGAAACTTGTTAAAATAAAGCATTTCTGTGCTTGTATGGTTTTTTTCAGAACCAAAATTCATATTTTCACAGCTCAGGCTTCATTTTTTTTCGTATTTTTCACTCATTTCAATTCAGCCTCTGGGCATGGATGCCAGCAAGGCCCCACTGTCTGTGCCGGTTTGATTCACCAAACAGTTGCCAACTATTTTGATTTGCTAATCAGAGTTGAAGGGGCCGTGTTGCAGGGTGTCAGGACAGATTTCTTTTTCTAGCCCTGAAAAGTGGAGCAAATGAGGAAGTGCTTTAACCTGCATTCTTTCTAACGGCCAGCAGGGGGCGACTCCACTGGCTGCAAAAAGAAGTCCGATTGTATAGAAGTCAATAGGAAAATGACCCGACTAAGTAAACATTTTCATTATGTGTTTGTGGTCTTCATCATTAGTTTATCTTCAAAACAGCATCATGATCATTTAAATAATTATGTTCTTATTTATGTAAAAAAGGGCGGGGCTAACTCATGATGACATGACAGTTTGCTACCACAGTGAACTGTGTGTTTCAGCCTTCCACAGTGCATTTACACTGATCGAAGTTAAGATTTTGGTCACTTAAAAACATCTCGTTCAGTGTTCAGTTGGACTAAAAGACACTGAAAGGAGTCGGCTGTTCATTTTGTATAAAGATTTCCAAGCTCACTTTCCTTTTTTGACTTTGACTTTATCTGTAACACTTCTCATTACGCTTCCACAAGCTGCTTTATTCTTTTCCAGGGTGAAAACTTGTTTTTCCAAATTCCACTTGTATACTATCTAGAGTTTAATGTTACTAATGTCACCATTTTGTAGATGATTAAGTTGAACTCCTCATTCAAAGTGTCAGAGATCAGTGACATTAACCCTTGATGGTTCAATCTTCTTTATGCTTGGATAATATATTAGCAAGGCTAATGCTGTCATAACCAGGATTTTGGATTTGTTTTGGTAAAGTAAATTCATGACAGAACAATGTGGACATTTCTCCTAAACAGACCCACGTTTATGTTACAGCAGCCTGATTATGTTGTGTTAGAACGGTGGGTTTAAGTGTTTTTAATGAAAACGATGGAAACTTTATTGAATTGACCGTGTGGCCATTTTTCTTCTAGTTCTAGTGGTTGTGAAATCAATGTATAGACTTCATATCTAAACCATGTCTTTTAATTGTCCGAACAGCTGTCACAATAGCTGTAAAGACTCTTTACCAGTCTTTCTTTTGGTGCATACACTCTTTCATATAGTGGATTTAATGCACTTTTATACTCTTTTGGACCCAGCTCTGCACTGACTGTTGACCTTACATTGCTTCTGTAGCAGTGAGGTTTTATTAGTGCTAGAGTGAGTTTTTCTATGTACCATCCTGCTAAAATTGACTCTTAAAGCACAATTTAAAGCTGATATTTAAAAACGTTTCTCCCCAGGCAGCATGCCCCCCGACCCCCTCGAGTATTTGCATGTTTGTCACCTTTTCCAGGCCTGATTTCTATATACTGAGTGACTCACTGTGTGAGATCTACTCCAAGCACCCAGGTAATCTGAAGAGTTTCTCTCCTCCGTCTTCCACCCAGCCTGCTTCCCTCTTGGTTTTATTTATTTCCCTCCTGCTTTTTCTTTGCACCGACAGCTGCCTGCCCATCTTCCCTTTTCTTCCTCTCCCTCCACTTTCCCCGTTTCTTCCTCTTTCTGTCAGTTTGTCTTTCATTTCGTGCCCCCAGAGTGAGAGGATTCCTGCAGAGGAGTGGCATTTAGAGAATCTCGCTCTCCTATTGCTGTCTCTCCACTGGGGTTAGAGAAAATCAATCCCACTAATTAGATCTGTGCATCACTGTTATTTTGTCTCTACATGTGTGTGTGTGTGTGTGTGTGTTCTGCATGTCCTGTAATCTATATTTAATGTTAGGAAGCAGAGCTTTAAAGAGCGCCACAGCTGGCCTGTTTGCTAATTAATGACATTTTCCCCTTTAATTACCATTCAGTGGAAGCCTGTGCTCGACTCTTCTCTGTCTTTGTCTCTGCTTTGTTTTTTCTTTCACTCTCATCTCGCTTTCTTTTTTCTTTCCTGTTGTCTTCGCCCCTTTCTATACTCGTAATTTCTCTCTTTAATCATCTTTTCTCACTTTTTTCTGGTTATCTCATGTCAGGTGGATGTTTATTTTTTTTATTTAATGTCATGCTGAACTGTCGCTGTCGGTCTGACTGGCGCTCCTTTTATCTTGTTGTGCCCTCTTCTTCAGTGGCACCTGATTGGAGAATCAGCGCCACCAGCAGTTCCTCATGAACCGCACAGAACTCAATATTTGCATATGGAAACACCAACTAGATCTCCAACCGCAACAACCGTTGTAAAAAAGACTACAAAACCACTGACCGATGTTTAAGGCAAAACACTTCCTGGTTATAAAAGACACCAGAAACACTCAAAGTTTCTTTTGTCTGTTACCAGCAGAAATCCCCAAGTGAATTCTTGCAGCAGCGGCAATTTTACATTTAAATACTTACAATAAGTGCAATTGTGCTCCAAATGTAAATATCACACAAATATTTTCTCCTGGCTCTTTAAATTTTAGATGAATCTTTCCATTTTTTTCAAAACTAACTGCTGAGGTGACAGTTTATTCCCACACAATATGCACAATGCACAGTTTTTCTGGTGCACATTTAAATCTGAACAGAAAATGTGTTTTGCTGCAGTATTTTGCACAGACTTTAAGCCACGGACAGCAGTTTGGTTTTTCACAAATAAACTCAATTAAAGTCAATAAATGTACGTAAATGGCGGAGAAGTAGTGGCGCTTGGACGTGACCCACAGAAGTTATGTAAAACTTTAGTTTTCACATGGGTCGGCAAGATGGCAGCAAAGGACAGACTAAAACGTAAACATGATTCATATTTTCCCGCCTGTACAAACGCCCTATAGTGTCGTTTCTAAGGGGAGACCAGGCTCGGAAACACAGTTAATTTGCATTTCGTTTTGCCATTTTCCTTTAGATTTGGAATGGAAAGCTGACTCGACTCTTTGAGCCACATACAAATGTCACTATAATTTAAGGTTAAGAAAAACAACTGCATCCTCTCCCCACTTGTCATTTCCAACCATCTCTTCCTCTTATTTCCATCTCTCTCTTTGCGGCTCAGATCTCAGATCGGCTGTTTGTCTCCCCGGGGAGAGAGTGCGAGAGCTGAGTCTCCATCTGCCTCTCAGCCTCGTCATCCCTCCTCCCCTCCTCACCCCTTTTCTCTCTCTCTCTCCCCGGGATCTTGGTCCGTCACCACCTGTCAGATGCCCGTCTCTCTCCCTCATCCCAGCTCTGCCTCTGTCCAACTGTCAGATGGGAATCTGAGTGAAATGTCTGAAAAGACTGAAATTTGAAAACAAGGTGCACTTCCAGTGATTTAAGTAAGCTGAAAAAAGACGTTATTTTCTTCGCAGAACCATATTATTTACATTTCCTTCAGACATGTTTGTACTGTGACCTGTTGAACGCCACCTGATGAAAGCCTGAGATCTTGTCCCAGTGTGGTTGTCTCAGGCATTCATCTTTTTCAATCTCCTCCGACACGGCGGAAATTGCAAAGCTAAGGTGTTTCTCTGGCTGAGAGGCTCCAGCAGGTGAACTATATTTAACTTGAGTAAATCTGTCCCCTCATGTAGTTATATGACTTCCTGGAGCAAATAGATGTAGTGAATGATGGCTGGTATCATTATTTGGTCAGTGGGATAAGTTGTTAGATGTGTATGATAAAAAAAAGTCAGCTTAGAGTCCAGTCTGGGTGAGAGAGTCACAGCTCTGTTCTTCTTCTCCCTCCACTGATTCATTTGGATGCGGCTCTTTTTTGTTTTGTTGCTGGTGTGAAGCATCATTGAGTATCTAGAAAAGCACTTTACAAAAGTAATGTTTTATTATTATTATGACAACCTGCCAGCAGGCTTGAGAGGCATGTTTTCTTTCTTTTTTTTCTTTTTAAAATTGATAGTAATAATAATTAATATTATTATATAAATTATACCATTTATCATAACTAGAAACTGGGAAAATAGAAAAAATCTGTGGATTTTCACATTTACAAAAGTGTTTGATTGTATCATGTGTGACAAACAATTTCGTCAGGAAAATAAATTGTACGCTCAAAATATCGATACTGTATTTCATCAAAATCAGTTTCTGATTTAAAATTTTCCTTTGAAAAGTGTTTGCACTAATCAGATTTGGTACAAAAACATTAAATTCTGTGAAGCCATGAATGACTTGGCTGAGACCAACAGTCGTGACAAAAATTCAATGAAACTTTGAACTGAATTCTGTTTACACAGATCAGAGAGAAGAGGACAAGAAAGGTAGTCATTAGATGCTTTTTGTCCATTTTTTTTCAAAATACTTGTGAAAAATGAAAAAAAAAGTTGAATATATAAATTAATTGAGCTTCTATTTTTTGTTATGACATAATAACATTGTTCAGGTGCAAAAAAAATGGCATTTTTGAGCCACGGTGTGCAAAACTTGTATTTTCAGTGAAAAAAAGAGGAGGAAAAACGTGACATACGCTAAAAATAATCGAGGGTTAATTGTCTTTTTAAGTCTCTCTCTTGTAGTTTTTTAAGTTTAGAAGATTCACAGTTTCACAGTGTCCGTTTTAAAGTTATAGTCAAGTTGTTTCTCATTTTCGTTCTATGACGGATGAAATGCGTCTACAGAGAGCCGTATTGTCTGGACCATGATACAGACTTGACTCTGACTCAGAGTCTTGAATTGGATGCATTTCGTGACTCATGATCGAGTGTCAGTTGGGAATAAAGCTCGGAATGAAAGTTGCTTTTCCTGTTTTTGATCTCTAATGAGAATTAAAACCTCTGAGATCAAACTTGCCCAGTTGCAGAGATGTCGGCTGCCCACATCCCGCCGTAACAACTCCGACACAACGCTTTGTCTCTTAGCAACGGGCACTTTGTCAGCCGTGTCAAAGTGAGAAAATAGCACGGTACAAACAGAAAACCTACAGATTAGTCTGAGATGCAGAACATGCTGCTATTCCGACTCTTTAGTTCTGAGTGTTTGTCTGTTTCATTGAGGCGACAGTGGAAGTTTTCAGGCACCAGTGAGTGAAGTTTCAGCAGGTCAGAGAGGTCACCTGACATTTAAAGACTCTGAACATGATGCTTTTGAGTGCATCTTCATTTTTCAAAATCGCCAATTACAACAATTACTCTTGGCTTTTAAAAAATGAGGTGCACCACAATTCTACTTTCTGCATTTCTGATCCTGATCACATGGTGGCACTTTGATCTTTCTGTTTCTAGGCCATGTTGCTTCTGTCTTTCACCATTTTGCTGCAAGCTGATTATGTTAACAGCAGTTGTGTTCAGGTACCAGATAGATAAATCTGAAAACGTCACCCTCACCCCCACTGGGAGATCAGTAGGAACTTCTATCTGGAGACTTTATACCCTTTATAACCTTCACTTGACTTGAACTTCACGAGGGTATGAAGGCAGCACTCAACATGTGTGGAAATCATTTGATATCAATTAGAAAAAGACAGACTGCAACAAAAACATGCACTTGTAACATGTTTAAATGGTGTTTTTACTCTGTTTTTGTGGCCAATATGGGCACGATTGCTTATGACTGAAATATATAACAGGATCCCTGCTTTAGCTGTGTGTGCACACCACTAAATGGGTAATTCAGGTGTGTAACATGAGTGGTAGAGAGATCTTCAGCATTAAATGCTGATTTTTTCTTGTTTTTCACATTGCTGGTGCAGTTTTTCGCCCAGCCGACCGCTCCTCGGGCTGCAGCGGTTAGGACACTCGAGCAGACTTATTAGATTGGCCATTCGTCAACCTCGAGCAACTGAATCAGCCTTTCTCTCTCAGACTACAGGGCCTCTTGAGTGCAAGGACTCTGAGAATACAAGGATTGAAACGCACCAGTTCGCCTAATTCTGCCCCCCCCCCTCTCTGCAGATGTCCCGCTGCCAGTCGCCTGAATCAAATCTCACCCTCCAGTCATTCATTCAGGGTTGTGGGATGTGGGCTGTCTGTGCCACGTCTCCTGCGCTGGCTGTTCCTCTTGCCTTTTATTTACGCTGTGTCTGTGAATATTCACTTGTATCCCACAGCAGCAGATGACATATCACATCCCTCTCAAGCTTTTGTCAGGCAGCTAAATCCCGTCCCCATCGCTTTGGCGGGCCAACAGCCGAATGGGAAACCTTAACTCACTCCCTTAAAGCCCCGGCAGACAGCGGCTGGGCCCCGCTGCTTCCGATCAATTCCACTTCCTCTGAATATCAGTAAATCAAGCGGCAGCAAGATCCCTCCCCTGGTCCGTTGACGCAGACTAATTCTGCCGGTTTCCCCGATAGTGATCTCACTAAGACCCCCAGTGAATGGTGGAGAGGGAGAGAAAGAACTAGTGTTGTATAAAAAGCAAGCCAACAGGTCTACGGAGCAGGGATTAGTGGGTAAAGTGGATTAGGAAGAGGTATTCTGATATTCCGCCCAGGCTGCAGAGAAGGTCTTTAGAAAACCAGAGAAACATCTGCTGGAGCTTAGTGAGGCAATGAAAACACTGAAAATCAGAATGGCTAGAAGACACACGCGTTAACACACTGAGAGATTTAAAACAACGAAGCCGTGGCACGGGAACGAGGCAGTGGAACACAACAAAACCTTCACACTTTATATATATAAATGTTCATACAGCAGCACCCTGGGGTGCTTGTGTTCTTGGCTCTGTGTTTGTGCATCTGTGTGAGTGTATTTTTATAGATGGAGCGTGTGTGTGTGTGTATTTGAGAGTGAGAGCGATTGCACCAGCTCGACAGGTCCTGGCAAATTAGAGCTCATATCCTGATTGAAGCCTTTGTATTTTGAAGCCACGGGACACGCAGTCTCGATTGCTCTTCTTTTACCTCTGTCTCGTGTTGTTTGTTCCTCCACCTTTATTTACAGCTCCATCGCAGCGCTGACATAATGAGGACATGAGTTCCAAATGAGATGAAATGAGGTAAAACAAGGCTCCTGTCAGCATCGTTTTCTGGACAGCTTCTAAAAACAGCCGGCGCCGCTTCCTTAACTGGGCCATTAACTTAGAAGGAAGCCTTCAAAGTCCTGCTTTGACTGAGCAAACAGTCCAACAGGATGGTAATGTGCAGCTGAGTGTGATGTCGCTTTGATGGGACGGGCAGAAGCGCGGCACGGCTGAGTGCAGACATAAAGCAGAGATGGGAAGTCAGAGGAATTTAGCATCAGAAAGAATTGGGTGACAGGACTTCACTGTACTATTTTTACTTCTGCTCAAATGGAGGATTGAAACGATTTCAGCACCAGTGATGTTATTAACCAATGCATTCGTTTTAAAAGTAACCGTTCATCGCACTACTGCCACTAATGATGAGTTTAATTCATGATTGCACTCTTTTTTCAAATTATTTAAGTGATTTAATGTATGTTATAGTGAAAAAGGAGTCAAGAGTTTGAAAAGAAATCAGCAAATTCTCAGTTTTGAGAAGCTGACACCAGTATAATAAAGTATTTTGTTGATCGGCTCATAAGATGCTTCTTCTGGTTGGTGCAAAAGCTCAAAGTTTATTCTTGACCTTGCAAATCTTTAAACTCCATCTGCTGAAAAAAAAGGTCATGCAATATGAATGAAAGCCCAGGAACAGCTCCTAAAAAGATCCTGTGGGAAGACTGTTTCCTCAACTGTTGTGTCCAAGGTCAACAATTAACTTTGAACCTCAACTTTTAATTGCTTTTAATTATTTAATTAGCAGAATAATTAGATCTACAATGGCACTCGGAGCGCACAGACAATCCGCCAAGGCCGACGAAGCGTTCGCATGCACCTCGGGTCGTCTCATTTCCCAGGCTGGGAAATCGTTCTTCCGACTTTGGTGCGTTCAAGAGTGTTGAAGTCTTAATGTGTAAACAACAGGGACGTTAGGGTTTGTGTTGGATTTTATTGTTCAGTTTTTGTGTGAAAATGAAGAGCAAAAGAAACAGAACAGGTCAGCCAACACATTATTCAGATTACTCTGAAACCACAAATACACTATTTTGCAATTTTAAGGAAATTGATTAGCGGATCTGCCTCATAATTTGGATCCACTTTAAATAACTAGCAAAGCACTCGGAGAGCGCAGACCTGCACCAAGATTATATTGAAAGCATGTATTTTGGGACACTGGCATTGAAATATTTCATCCACTAGATGGCGGCAGTTAGTGAAGGTAATAGGGTCACTGACGCAATAATATAAATTCACATTATAAACTCCAGATGGTGTTCCGGATCACCGATCACCACCAAAATCTAATCATCTGTTCCTCGTCCCAATACACACGTTGTCCAAAAATTTTATCCAAATCTGTGCAGAACTTTTTGAGTTATTTTGTATTGTCATCATTCATAGTTACAAAGGATAAGATCAGCAGTTTCTTGGCTAAAAATAAACAATTAATAAGCTCAATAAATATATAATTCACTGTTTTAAATGAGTAAAATATATATATTTTTTAATGTAATGGGTCAAATGCTGGCAGTGAGTTGGCTGGTGTACTGCTGCAAAGTTAACTTGGTTTAAAGGCGCCTCACCGTGACCTTTCAGTGCCACTGTGTGTGTATAAGTGTGTTTAGTGTAACAACCCTTTAAAATGTTTGTTTCAAGTGTGTTCATCGCCGCGTGTGTGTGTGCTTCTGTGCATGCGTGCCTCCCTCTGATGCAGCCATAAGTCCAGTCAGGGTGTAGTGTGTTAAATATTGATGCTGAGCAGTGCCTGACCAGTCCCAGGGGAGGGCGGTGTAAAGGTTGTGGCTCTAACAGCAGGCTCCAGGGAGCTGCAGTATATCGCTCACTTTCCTCCCCCCAGGGCCATATTTTCCCTCTTTTTTCCCTGGCCTCTGTAGACTCACAGCAGCAGTAAATGCACCCTATATTTCTTCTTTTATTTTTTTTATTTAAAGCCATGAGATATTCCCTGCCAAATCTGCAGGCTGCCACACAACTCTGTCCATTTATCTAACACAGTAGCAGCATGTTGTGTTGACACCAAAGGAAAGCCAAATAGACTGCCGAGGCTTTTCTGATGCACATTTTCCTCTCCGCTGGAAAACAAGGATAGTGGTTTAAGGCGAGTGTGGGCAGACTTCTGATATGAAGGTAGTTATTTTTATCAACCAGTGATGCAAAGCTCAGTCAAAAGGGCAATTCACATGTTGTGTGTGTCATTCTCATATGGTAAGCATGTTCGCGAGGCAGCTGCCATGCAGTAAAACACATGGAATACAGGACTTTCCCATTACGGGCATATGGTGGGGAGGGGAGGGCACGGATACACAGACCCCCAGTGATGCTCATTCGGATGCAAAGTTGAATTAAATTCTGTGAATCAGCTCTGATAAGCTGGGATGTGCACCAACAGTGAGATTCATATACGTGTGCTGTCAGAGCTGCTGTAAAATAAGCCGTTTTCACCAAGCAGGAATAATAATATAGTGATAAATAAATGTGAAATAGTCATATGTAGTTTGAAAGACAAGTCTTGATTTTGTTACCAGGCCACTGTCAATCAAATCTGACCCAATCACACAAACCCACACAGTCCTGATGAGGCACATTAGCAGCTTTTTGAGTGCTGAATTCTTAATAAATACCATGGGATGCTTTTCAAAATGTTTACCTCTGATTGTTGCATATTTATTTATGAATATTTAACTTTATTGGGAAATTCTTGAGATGTTAAGACAAGTTTTTCCTTTGAAAGCAGTCACGATGATTGATTTTGGCTCCGCAATATCACATTGGAAACCAGTTTTAGATTGAAGCAGTATGATAAACTTAATCAACATGCCACCGTCCGTTATACGCAGCCAATTTGGTCCCATGCATTTTCACTCTTTTTAAATTTTGAATCACTATGTCCTTGTATTTCATTGCAATATGTAAAATATAATATAAAATCTATAAATCCTGCAGCTCTGTGCAATCTGCACAATCATGGCTAGAAGTGGGAATGAGTCCAAAATGTATTTTGTGGAGCACAAGAGAGTAATAATTAAATATATTATAAGAAAAATAAAAACACAAGTTACAGTTATCTGCTACATTATTTAAAAAGAATTGAATTAAATGGAATTTGTATACATTCCAAGTGCCCACAAGTGTTATACATATTGAATTATTTGCATTTTTACAACCTCTACTTGCATCCTCTCCTGTCCTCTCCCCTCAGCTCTGTGTAAATAGATTTTCAGTCTCAGCAGAATCAATCATGGCTTCACAGTGTCTCTGAGGAGCAGAATTTAATGTTTGAACAGGATCTGGTTAGTGCGAACGCTTTATTTTTGGTTTTGCATGTAGAATAAAGTGATTTTGACAGAATTATCACAATTCGAACCTTTTGAAGTTACTTTTTGTAACAAATCATCCGTAACCTTTGATCCGTTCGAGGGGTTCAGAGGGTTTAAATTTATAAAGAGAAGTTGATATTAATGTGACACAAACTGTGAACATATTTCACTGTTTTAATGAGTCTGTCTCTGCGACCAGCCAAGGATTTCCCTCAGAACTCAAAGTTGTATTTTGGGAAAGCACTCCAGAGTACAGTCGCTGTACTGGGCCGCAGTTTAATTTAATTAAATTCATCTGCATTGTACTTTGCCTCTGGTCTTTTCCCTTTATGTTTGAATAATAACTGTTCAGCTGGAGAGTTTGGGTCCCCATGCTTCTCCTATGAGGAACGAATTTCTGCAATGTCATGAAATAAAATCCTTGATCATATCCACTGCTGTACACTGTGGACTTGAGGAAGCAAACTGAGGTCAGTCAGGGTTTGAAATGCTTAATTCCCTCTTTCATCAAGCTTCGTCATGCTTCCTCTTCAAGTGTTCTACTTCTACTAAGTTGATTTTATACATATTACCAGATGTTCTGAACATGTTAAACCTTGTCGACATCTACTTTGTGCAGTTACTGAAAGAAAGCCAGCCTAGGAAATGTAATTGAACAGTGCATCCTTGTTTTCTACTTGGTTTAGGTCAAACTGCTGCTTTCATCAATGGAAACATGTCGAGCATGTCCAAAGGTTTTCAGTTAAATGTTCCAGTGGAAACATGAGGAAAGTCATCAACCTCAACGCAGACTGTAGGTTTTCTTTAAATCCAACAATTTATTGGATTCCACACTAAGACGCATTTTTATGAACAATTTTTAAGTTTCAAACCTGACAAGAAGGATCTTTTTCACAAAGGATCTTTTGGGAATTTTCTTAATTGCACCACTACTCCTGGGCTGAGATATTGTGAAATTTGGTACACCAGTTCAAAGTCCCAAAATCCATTATCCATCCCCAGACCTTCCGTGTCAAGATTTTCCCCTTAACCAGCACTAGATTCATAATCAAATATCTCAGCCAGTTTCCCATGAAAGCTGATATGCATATTCAATATTTCCTGCAAGTTCTTTTTTTCCTGAATGGTATTAACATTTTATGACTCCAACGGAGGCCTTCTTTATTTCTGGATGAGGCTCTGTTATGAAATGTTGTAGTAAACCCTGATATTCAAGTCAAGGATGACTTCTTCTGATTATTGACGACTCCATGATCGAAAAAAGTCACAAAAGTTAAGAGTCTTGGTTGGATTGAAATGTTCAATGTCCAAGTATTGCAATGACTGTCCTGTAAAGGGGTTCAGTTCCAAGAATATCAGAATTGTCAGTATGTTGTTTATACTTTATTATATATTATGCCATATTAAAAACATTATTATTACACCTAAACATCCAAGCCAGACCTGAGGGCTGGACCACTTTTAGGGCAAAAATGTCCTTGTTCGGTGTTATAAAAAAAATGTTTTGAAATTAAATAAATGTACGTAAATGCCTGCAGTTACATAAAAAATAACTAAGTTACGTAAAAAGTTGTCAATCACGACTTCTGCATCTAAAGCGTAAATATGAGTTGTATTTATCTGCCTGTACAAGTGCCGTATATCGTTGTTTTTGAGGGGAGACCAGTCTCTGTGAAGGCCACGAGCAAGACATTAGATTTTGTGTCTCATTGGCAGGAAACCGTAAGATTAAGGAAAGAAAACATTGTAATCTGGCATCTCCTGCATCTCTGTCAGCTGAAGTGGAGCTCCAGCTCTCCTGGCTCTAGCTTCATCAGGTGATGACAGTAGATTCCAGCCAGGTGAGAGACTTCCCTCAACAGCTTCGGTGAAATTATAGATGTTGTTGTTGGTAGGATTCAGGCTGGTGGCTCTACACGGATAGTGAGACTCTCACTTCTCACATTACAAATGGCTAAATGCAATATGCCCTCCAGGGCTGTGTTACAGCCAGATGTTCATTTCCTCTCTCTCACTCTTTCTCACCATTTGCCTCCCCTCCTTTGGCTCCTATTTCTCCTTCTCCCTGTTCTCAGTCCAGATGTCCGTCTCTCGCGGGTCCTTCTCTCTGTTCGCATGTGACAGCTTGTGATTCCTTCCCAACAGCTGGACGGCACAACACAGGTGTGCAGGGGTGTGTGCTGTAATTGTTTTGTATAAATCTCGTGGAATATTTGTGATTTTGTGCAGATACATTGTGTTCAGTGATGTCCACAGAGATGCTGTCCTGGGTAAAGTGATATTTAATCAGGTGAAGTCACGGCTGAAGGTACCAATCCTGTTTGGGTTAGATTATGCTCTTTAATCCGAAACATATCTATATCTTGCACCCTGTATAATATACTCACCACCTGTGGGTTTGAAAGTTGTTGGTTTTTGCAGTTTAATGACCATAAAATTAAGTTTATGGTCTCAATCACTAGTTTCAGGTCTTCTTCAACACATCATGATGTTAATTTTATCAATGATGGTTCCATTCAGAGTGAACTACATGATGAAACACAGCATGCCAGGGCTGGGTTACCTTGTGATTGACAAGTTGCGACCTTAGTGCACTGTGCACATGTCAATATGAAACATCTAAAAGTGGCTTGTTTAGTGTTGAAATGTACTAAAAGATGCTATTAGGAGTTTACTATTCATTTTTTTCTGGTAAGTTAAGCCTGTTAAACACTTGCCAAAACTAGAATCCCAATTAATATCACATCCGTCCGTCACTTTGTCCATCCATTTAACTATCCATCCATCCGTTCGTTCGTTCGTCCGTCCGTCCGTTGTCTGACCGTCCATTCGTTCGTCCATCTGTTTGTCCATCTTTTCGTCCATCCATTCGACTATCCGTCCGTCCGTTCGTCTGTCCGTTCGTCTGTCCGTTCGTCTGTCCGTTCGTCTGTCCGTTCGTCTGTCCGTTCGTCTGTCCGTCCGTCCGTCCGTCCGTCCATCCGTTTGTCCATCAGTTCATCCATCATTTCAACTATCCATCCATCAAAAAATCCATCCGTCCGTTCATCCATCCATCCATCCATCCACCCAGGAATACAATAGACTAAGCAAGGTATTCCAGACATCCCTCTTCCCAGCAGTGTTTTCAAGCTCTTCCTATGGGACCCCAAGGCATTCCCAGGCCAGGCAAAATATACAGTCCCTCCAGCATGTTCTGGATCTTCCCTGGGGCCTTTTACCAGTTGGAGGTGCCCAGAACACCTTTAACATGGGACGTCCAGGAGGCATCCAAACAAATGCCCTAAATACCTCAACTGATTTCTTTTGACGTGGAGGAGTGCCAGTGTACCCCAAGCTCCCTTGGAATATCCTAGTTAATGTGAATTACAAATGCACCATGCTAACCAAGCTAGCCAGCTCGTGCTAGCTTTTTTGGCATCCCCTGCAACGCCACAGCCCAGATTGACCACCCCAGTGAAGGGACTGGCTTATTCGCTGTAGCACCAGTTGTAGTCTGCCATCAGTATATAGTGTTTGTAATGATTAGAATAAATAAATTAAATTCATTACACTTTCATCACTGCTGATGGGCCTGACCCCTTCAGCTGCACTACAAACCCACTGGGCTTTAAGTAAAGGTAGGGGAAAGGTTCATTAAATGCTCCATAAAATAATAATAATAATGAAAAAACACTCTTGACCTTCTTACCTGTACTTCTGGATAAGCTAGTGCATCCGAAATACCCTTTGTTAATGATTAAAAGCTGTTAATCTATATGAAGAGCTTGTTTGTACATATTCACTGTGCATCAAGGTTTAACTTAGACATTATTTATGCTTCTCTGCTCTAAATAAAAGGAATAAAAATCCAATTAGATGATTTTTATTTACACCTGGATTTGTGTTGCACAATAACAATCAGTTTTCCCGCCTTTTCTTGAAGCGCCACATAGCCTGGTGTCCATGTTTGACTGGTGTGAGAGACGGAGGGGAAGACAAACAGGCAGAGAGACCAAGTGTGCGCGAGTGTGCATCGCCGTCAATATAGCCAGAGAATTGAGTTATGCTCCTAAAGCTGCTCCTGCAATCTGGCCTCCATCCCTCCCTCCCTCCCTCCCTCTCCATCTACTTCTCACTCTTTCAATTTCTCTCCTTCACACACTCACACACACATGCTCGGGGTACGAGACTGTGTGTGCATCCCGGCGCGTATGTGTGGATCTGTGTGTGTGTAGGAGGTGTTTTGGCAGCCGCTGGTAGTAGAGTATAATAACAAAAACTGTCCGGTTGGCATTCGCTCACATATCCCAGTACGCCCTTCGTCCTTCGCCCTGCCCCCCCCCTCCTCCTCCTCTTCCTCCTCGCTCTTGTTTTCTTTTTTGCCATTCCTTTTCTCTCTGCCATCTTTTCACAGCACAGATGAAACTCTCTCTTTCTCACCAACTCCTACGCTGCCTTTACTCCCCTCGTCATTTTTTTTCTTTATCATTTGCCTATCTAATTCTCCCAAACACATTTTCTCTATTTCTCCATGGTGCCGCGCATTGAGATGCTCAGGCAGTGCTTGCACTTTAATTTTGTCCAAATCACATTTGTGACTCTCGCTCTGCATGTGTACTCTGATAATGTGTGTGCTTTTGTAATTCTATCTAGTCAGCACCAAATGTCCTAACAAGGTTACAAAGACGAGTGCGAAAGTTTGGACATTTTGGCTGCTGCTCATGAGCTGGTGCAGAACTTTGGATGACCTGATTTAAGTCCTTTGATTTTCAGTTCACCTCTACGGTGTTTAATTCTCTCAAAATACAGCTTCAGAGTGGACTTTGGAGTGAAGAGGGACTGTATATCCAAAAGTAAAGCTATTTAAATATCCATATGTTGAAAAGCTGATGCACAACTCACACCCTTACTTTTGTTTTGCCAATTACATGCATAGTAGTTTTTCAAAATAAACATCCATATTTACAGGAAATGGTCAACTTAAGGCAATAAAACCACTAAACTAAGGTTAGGGCAAAAGGTCAACAAGATCAGTCTGAAGAACAACTACTTCCACAACTTTCCATTAACTAATTCCTCTGCACATTTCGAAGATTCTCGGGAGAAAATCTTGACGGAAACACCAACATTTGATAAAACTTTCCAAAAACATGCATAAAAGTTTTTACGCTCACTTGAGGTGGTTTTTGTCTTTTCCGAAAAGTAGTTAATAAACGGGACATGGAAATTATTTTTACAAATAAACATTTAACTCACATCACTGATCAGCTGTTTCCTCTGACATGACATAATAATTATTATTATAAGTTGCCCAATTAAACAATTCCTGAAGACTACTTCTTCTTCTCCTGTTTATTGACAGATTAGCCTACAACAATACATTACACTGCCATCTTCTGACCAAAGTATGTTACTGCAGCTTTGTTTATTTGCTTCAAACTAGTTGATGAAACGTTCCAAATTTACATTTTCTGTAATGCCACATTTCCAAAATTCGCTTCGACTCTCGACAGCTTTTATGTCTAGATCTCTAGCATCCATATCATGTACCTGGGATATGCAGCTTTAGTCTTTTAGCACAATTCTCATGTATTTGTCAATCAAGTGCATTCTTACCCTTTATTTAGATCCGAAAAAAAAACACTTTTTGGCTCAAAAACGCCAGAAAATAGCAAGTTTTGAAAAAGTCAATAATCTCGTTTGTTGCATAATCATATCATAATCAATATCCTCCTCCAAAAACTTGTAATATTGGCTCAAATGCTGGTATGTACCTGTATTCTGGTGCTTACAGTAAATTTGTTAGGCTCCTTTTT
>CAFUXE010000439.1:433296-451729 GCA_903364295.1 Serranus cabrilla | reverse complement strand
TGGGCCTGTGCAGGTGTTGGATCAGATAATGTGCAATAAATTCAGCTGAATGTTGTTTTGGAGCCAATTGGTTGTCATAATGATCAATCTTTAAATGGAAAACAGGCTCTGTGTCGGTACCAAACAGACCCAAAGAACCTAAAGCCTGAATGCCAATTACAAACAAGCAAGAAAAGAGCAAGAAAAAGAAAAGAAACCACAAGTTTTAGGGAAGTCCTTTATTATTGGGAGATTTGAGTACTTACAAATGGTCACAAGCATTGAGATATTTATGGTCATTCCCCTGCAATTACACATTTTTTCAGTCAACTTTCTAAAAGTAACTGAATCCCTGTTTTGCCATTTCATATTGTTATAATGTTACAATTTCATTTAGCAAACCGTTTATCCAAAATTATCTGAAAGTTGAGCAAAGATCTAGTCAGAAAAACATGTTTTCTTTACCAAAACTTCCAAAGTTAGTGTTCAGAACTTTAATTTCAGGAATCAGAAAGTTCCTTGCACATTGTAAACAGTTTAAATTCCCAACTTATTCCTGATATGCAACCCTAGTTGGTCCCTTTATCACATCTTCCTATCAAACTGCGAGTCTCGTATCAGGCCCGAGAATATTTGTAGAGAATTTTGTCTGACTTGAAAGCCCCGACCTGAAACCTCGTCCGGAGTCAAGTTTGGTGTGTACGTTTTTGGCAGTCCTCCTGAATATCCCATGCACACACCTCGCTCATCTTCCCCAGAACAAGTTTCTCCCTCCTGACTCGCTCTGGCGCTCACCGGCTCACACACACTCCCTCCGGTGTGGTCGGTTTCTTTCAGGTCGGTCCATTCAACCTCTCCTCTCATGCTGATTCGTGCCCCTCTACCTTCCTCTCTTCATAAGTTACTTTCCAGAACCAAGGTGCTCTTTACATTTGAAAGACCAATTTCTTCTATTGGATTAATTCATCAAAGTTGCCTCGGAGCTCACTGACCACTGCGGCAGGAGCCGAGGAAGCAGACATGAGTGCAGGGAGAGCATGAAAGGACAGTATCACTAACTCTGCTGTGGACATTTCACTCCGAGCGTGATTTTGATTCATTGTAATCCAAAGAGCCGGCCCCATGTCACGATGTTTAAACCATTTGAGCTGGTTATTTTTGTCTTTCTCTGCTTACTACATTCACGTTCTCCTGAGGATGAACCATAACTTGGGACATTTCATGACCTAAGGCCATGTTTGCACCCATAATATGATGAATTCTTCCCAATAAACCTTTGGATTTTCAGCCCTGCTGCTGTAAATTCCTCATCCTAAGTAGATTTTTCATTGAGACCAACACATTTGTGCACTGTGGTTGACATTGTCACTTCTAGTGAGTCTCTTTTTAACCACTAATTGTAATTTGTTGCTATGACATTGGTTGGTTTTTTGTACAAAACAAAAACAAATGAGGCAACCACGACCAACTCTCACAGAACTTAAAGAGAGCAGTTTGTTCCCTTCGGTCTGACTGTAATTAGCTTTTCATTGGTCTGAACTGTCATGAACACCACTTACATGGACTTTAAACATCATTTCTTCTTTCAGCAAAGTTTTTGTTGTCCTGTGAGATCAGAACACGACGTTCTCGCTGAATCTAAACACACTTCCTCGTGCGGTTCGCCCTCAGTTTACTGCCGGCTTTCCATGAGTCATTCCTCACTAACAGATGCCAACATCTGTCTGGTACCCATAAACCCTCGTGTTTTGCAATCATTGCTTGTAATTTGTTTCAAATATGCTTTCACTATTAATGATCCACACAGCAGATTTATTGGGAGGAGACAGTAATAATCTAAATCTTTTGATTATGGAACACTTGAATGTAGCGTTTGTGGCTGTTGTTGGCTTGGTTTGTCTGTATTAAAACATGTTCAGTCACTTCTTAAACAACTCATTTCTGACTTAAAATATATTTGAATCTGTTTGCATGATTGTCAAGCTCATAAATCTATTGTAAGACTGTAACAGAGATCATGATTATGTATAAAAACAAGTCTTTTCTGATTACATATACTACAAAAACAGCTTTTTTAAGGCATATTGCAGGTTTTCTAATCATTTTATCACCTCAATCTTTCTAGATCTTTAGATTCCTTCTTAAATAATTGTCATCTGTCAGAATGAACCCAATATTTTGAAGTTTCTAAACAGAAATGAAATCAAAACAAAGACTTAACAGTGAAATATCAAAGTTTGCTGCTGGATTCAGTATATGAAAACATGTACAGACGCTTCTTAAACAACTCCTTTCTTTCTTAATATACATTTTAATAAGCCGCTTCTTTTTCAGTCCGTATGCATGACTTGTCAAGCTCATAAATCTATTGTGAGTCTGTCATAGAGATGATGATTAAAATCAAATCTTTTAGAACAAAAACCTTCTTGCTTTCTTTGGGCATGGTGCAGGTTTTCTAATCATTTGATCGCCCGTATCTTTCTAGACGTTTCGATGACTTGATAACTAATTGCACACTTTCAGAGTGAATGCAGTTCAGTCATAACTAAGACTGAACAGTGAAATATTAACCTTTGCTAATAGAACAAAGTTAAGCATCATCAGAGGTTTCACATCTGCTGTCACTCCTCATCTGAAGCCTGCCCACACGCTATAATCAGCCTCTATTCTCTTTTCCAATTTCCTGTGCTCTCATTGCTTGGATGACCGTGTTAACTTGTTCGCCTCCGTCTCCAGCGCAGATTAACTTGTAATTGTTTTTTTTCCCTTTTTAAGAGGCCAGTGGGTAGAGCTGAATCAAAAGACCCTGATTTGGCTTTTCCTCTTCCTCCTGACCGGAGATACCTTGAAGTACCCCGACCCCGCTCCTCTCTCTCTCTCTCTCTCTGCAGAGCCACTGGTTGTTAGCCAGAGCTGCATCCCTGTTCATTACCACGGGTTTGATGCAGCCCCCAGATGACAGCTCAGCCCCTATACTACCTCGGCCTCTCGCCAGATTTAAAATCAAATTAGCCGAGCGGCTGAATGAAAGCCCTTAAAAGCTCCCCGTACACAACCACACACACACGCAGAGAGAAATGCCTGATTATTCATTCAAACCTTACATTAAAGTGTCTCCAGTAGTATAAAGGAACAGTATATGTCGAACAAGATAAACATATTATGAAGAATATGGATATTACTCTCGTGTTATTTTCATAAACAAGCTCTAATAGTCCTCGCCGTCGCAGAATGCCCATCAATTCAACGACACCGACTGAAATGTGCTTGTCGTTCCTCTCAATTAACTTAAAGTCATAATTGGAAAAGGCTAAGTAGCTGTCGTCTGTCTTCAGCGTGGGCTGGGAAGCACAAGTTCAGGCAGTGGCTTTTAAGATGTGTGCGTGCTCTCCAGTTGCTATAGTGTGATTTGCAACCGCACACGACTGTCAAAAGCAATGAATCACATTACTTAAGTCAGTCATTAAAGACGCGCTATTCCAGTTACACAAAGTACTCACATCAGCAGCTCCCTGTGACACCAAAGCAAGCTTTTAAAGCTCTCACCTGTGACATTCCTCTGTTTTTTTTCTTATTCTGGCAAAATCTTTGGTGGTTAGTGCTTATTGCCGTGTGTTTTTCTGAGAACACCTGTCAATCAAACAGTGCGGGCAGCGCCGTCTTTGTCCTTGGAGCCTCGATATAGGAAAGAAAGCCATAAATGTGACAGTTTCTGTGCACTAAAAGACGGCTTCAGGATCAATTTACGAGACGGAGAGCTGTTTACACAAGCCGCTAACAACATAGAAGCTTTCATGGATTAGTCCTGTTGGTGTGTGTGCTAACCTCAAAGGTTCCATATGAGATTTTGAACATTAATTTAGCAGTAAACAAATGTTATCTTGTAAACATATAGTGGGATAATAGTGGCATAAGCAGAGAATAGAGTCACTCTCCATCTGTGTGTCGTAATCTGAATTTTTCTTTACATTGTTTGGTCAACGGGCCACATTTACATGTTAGTGCATGTTAATGCATGTTAGTGTGTGCTGCTACATTTTCGTGCATGTTACTGCATGTTGGTGCATGTTAATGTATAAAGTCCATGTTAGTGCATGGTGGTGCATGTTCCTAAATGTTACTTCATGTTACTGCATGTATGTTACTGTAAGTTACTGCATGTTACTGCATGCATGTTACTATAAGTTACTATTTGTAACTGCATGTTACTGCATGCATGTTACTGTAAGTTACTGCATGTTATTACATGTTACTGCATGCATGTTACTGCATGTTATTGCATGTATGTTACTGTAAGTTACTACTGCATGATTTCAGGTGCATGTCAATGGCCGACGTGCCCATTTGTTTTGGTCTGAGATGTTTGTGGTCTAGAACAACACATAATGTTTCTGAAAGTCATCTCTAGAACCTATAAAGCAGAGTTTAAGAAATACATGCATGAACTTCATCACAACTAGTTTAGACGCCAATCATGGTCCAATAAGCAGCTTATTGAAACTCCAGCTCACACCCACGATAAACTTCTGCAGAAGTTGGAGAAGTCGTGTGTCTAGTAGACAGACAGTACAAGTATTTTCAAACTGGTTATGAAAACTTCAATCTTACACTTGATAACTTCTTAATGACGTATAAAAGCAAACAAGAACAAAAGCGAGAATATTGACTATTTTACGGCTGCATAATGAGAATTTCTGGATGTGGCCTTGTGCTGCGCTGCTCGCTGTCGGGTCTATTTTCTCCGTTAGAGCAAACAGTCAGCCTCCAGACTCAGAGGAGAAGTTAGCAAAGTGGCTGCTAGCAGATGCATCAGAATGGCAAGTTTGTGTCTTTATGTTGTATGTTTTCTTGTAAGTGTGACAAGTCTGTAAAGTCCAGATCAGACATTTTACGGGACATATTTTTAAGCAGTGGGACACTTTAAACTTGTTTCCTCACTTACCTAGTGATATTTTACCATACTGATTTTATTTCTCCAGTATCGAGATTCCTTTTAACAGAGACAATATTTACACAGCTTTAGATCATGTGCAAATGTCTCTGTCAACAGACAGGAATCAGACATTTCAGTGCAGTGCTTTAAACTCGCTTTAAACTATTCACCTCTCTTGTGCTGCGGTGGAGGCAGAAATTGGATCTGTATAATAGCTGGAGTTAAGTAAGGAAAGGTTTTTGTTATTCTGTTGAATCGGTTCTTTCAAGCAAGCTGGAGCTCCGACTTTAACGTCTGTAAATCTTGTTAGGTGACATCAGAAATCGCAGCAGGTGCATTTCTTTTCCTGCCCGAGTAGCAAATGAAAAGACACCTCTGCACATTCACTGTGCAGACGCCGGTGATCTCAGCATTGTGGTCAGTTGTACATGCAGTACCAGAAGGTGACTAATAAGGAGGAAACAGACTGACGCAAGAAGTCCCAATATCTTGCCCCCATGCTGCTTTATTCACATGCCCGCCCGCCATGTCTTCCTGCACCCACTCTCTGCTGTAATGAGGGTCCCCGGAGTGCTGGGAAAAATCTGCCCCCTTCCTCCGACCCCCCGCGGCGTGTGTTCATGTGGTGTGTGCTCATTTGCTCATTGACGTCGCTCCCTGCCAGTTTTGTGTTGGGTTTAATGGAAAGGCTTTTACAATATAAACAGCGATACACACCGAGTCACATTATTAGCTTCCGATGTAGAATCTGAGCAGGAGGAAAGAACATTTTTACCCCCGCGGAAGATTTACTGTCTGCAGGGAGGAGAACATCCCAGACAGAGGTGTTAGTGGTATCAATGAGAATCAGGTGAAATGTTCCACTACGGGACAGGAAACTAATTAGCTTTTGGTGTAGATTTGGATTAAATGGAGCCACCATGTGGCCGTTTTACATTTGGATCATAACAGCTGAATCTGAGGTGTAGAAGCTTTTTTTTGTCATTGGATTTCTTATGAATCTACAGGTTTTTTGTGAGGGGGCGTCCTGCACTGTAAAGAAGACATTTACTGCTTTATTTTACAGGGTTGTTAATGTATTTTCTACATTTTCTCTATTTTCTTTCTTGAAATTAAGGTTGAAATCTGTAAATTAATATTATGGGACATTATAGATTTTTTTTTACAGTATTATTCAATGTCTTAATGGTATTGAATGTTAAATTACAGTGAATTTCATGTAAAAAATAAAAAATACACAACATATTGCTGAATAAAAATCAAGGCAAAAAATAACTATATAAATAAATACATAAATAAAAATAGATCAAAATCAAGGAAATTTAATGTAAAAAAAATGTAAAAAGAAATAAAGAAAAAAATGGTTAAAAGTCTGACACCGTAAAAAAAAACCTTTAGTTTTTCTATATTTAAATACAGATATTTACAGTACTTTATCCGTATTTCTAGAAGAAATTATCTGTAGAATAACTTATGTTTGTTTACTGTTATAAGAGACTTTTTACCGTGTTTTTGCCTTTTCTGTTTTCCAGTTTGGCTCCTCGATGGTAAACACACACATGCTGCACACAGTAATTACATCGTCCGTGTTTCCGTTTCGACAGGGTCTCTTTGTTGCATTCACACTCCTGTCTCCTCGCATTCAAATGACACACACACACACACACACATCAGCTATGAGTGATGCTGATAAATTTGATGACATTTCGCCTACAGGAACATGATCAGTGTAAATGTCACTGAAATTTAGCTCGACTCTTTCTTCTCCGTTTTCCAAAAGTCACTTGTGCCATCAGGCCGTCATCACCGCGGCGACGACGCTGCTGCTGCTGCTGATAGGAATCTAGATGTAAACATTTCTAAACATTCCTGTCTTTTTATTAAAAAACAAACAAATATCAGGGCCTGTGCAGCCTCGTGGGAGGCATTCACTCTGGCTACTGTGCAGTGCATTACACTGTTTTGCTTTAATTGAACCTAAAACAGGGACTTAACCATAAAATGTGATTTTTTCCAATGGACTGATCTTTTGTCCCTTTCTAAATGTCATCAGGGGGCCAACTACAGCAAAAACCCACACAAAAGAATCATTGAGGCCCATTACATTACACGGAGATAGACTGTGTGGGTATGTCAAGGACTCTTGCATAGCAATTACTGTTAAAAAAATAATTGATTGCATTAACCTGCCCTTTCACCATTTTACAAGTCTGATCCATATTCCTAAGTGGCCGTGTAGTGTGGGGTTTTAACCTAAGAGGAAACGGCGTAATGATTTTGTCAGGCCAGTATTGAAAGGCTCAGTGGTGTTGGTGTTACTCATGGTGAGCTGCTTTTCAAGCATCCACACCACAACCCAAATGTCAGTGTGTCATTCTCCATTGACACACACACGCAGACGCACTCGGAGAAAGCGCTCGCTCTGTTTTTTTGTGTTCCCACCTCGTTGGGCCGGGATGGCTTTCAAGAGGGGATTTTTATTTTAAGAAAGTAAAGCTGCTGATAGCTTTCTTTTTGTGGCAGTCATCGATTTGTTTACATTCAGCTTTTTCACTGGCTAAAAATGATGAAAAAAGCAGAATAACATTTTTTCCGGTTTGTAGTGTTTTCACTGAATGTGTGTTCTTAAAAGGCTGTAGAAACAGCACAGAAATACAGTTATTAGATGTTTTTATATGGGAAAATCTAATCAAACTACCGACTTTTTATTCAAAATCAGTTGTGCACTATAACAAAAAGAAAAAAGAAAATTATTTTAAAAAAGGTGACAAACACATCAAGTTATTTTACAGATAATGTATTTAAAAATATGGATAATAAACATTAAATATCTGTATTTAAATATATATATAGATATATATCTGTAGAATAAAGGATTTTTTTTTTTACATAAATATGACACAAGTGTCAGACTTTTAGCCTTTATTTTTTTTTCTTTTTGCATTTTTTTTTACATTAAATTTGTGGGAAAAGTGCAGAAAGTTTCCTTATTTTAACAATCAGCAACATGATGATATGACTAATTGTTTTACCTTTTTTAACAATTTCTTTTTTCATTTCTTTTTTACAGAGTTTTAATTTTTTTTATTCTGCATTAATTGCAAATGCCAAGACTTAACTTTTATTACAAATATTAAGCATAAAAAGAAAGGGCAAATCTGTAAATTAATATAAAGCAAAAAACATTTTTATTGAGCAAATCATGTTGCTGAATGTTAAATTAAGGAAACTTTCTGCACTTTTCCTACACTCTTGACACTTATGTCATATTCAATTTAAAAAAATACTTTATTCTGCAGATATATTTCTTTTAATACAGATATTTACTCTTTATTATCCATATTTTTAAATAAATTATCTGTAAAATCACTTATGGTTGTGAACTGTTATTGGACTTTTTACCCATGTTTTTTATGATTTATTTTTTTGTATCGTGGACATCTGATTGTGAATAAAAAGCCAGTTTATTGGCCTGACATCTGCAAACTGATATCCCTCTAACTGACATCAGCAGGCGACATCTTGCCTTTTTGTTCCTGAGTTTATAACCTTTCATCACACTTCTTTTCACTTGACTTGAAGGGAAAAACAGTGGAAAGTGACGTCTGATGTGCAACAAATGCCATTAAACTAATCAATTCGATAACCCCCAAACACCAGCCTCACTCCGTCTCCGTCTGTCCCCTTCTTCCTCTTCCACGGCCAAACGGAGGGAGAAATATCTCCATGCAGAGGAGACACATTCCCCCCCGGACAGAGCCGGGTCTCATCCTTTCTCTGTGGGCAGATTAGACGGAGAATGACACAGTCTGCCTCCCTGTCAGTGAGACTGTTCCTGCACCAGTGTCCATAGGTTATGATGACAAGACTCCCAAACTGCTCAATCCATAACGTCTGGAGCTGCACCTGTCTGCCACCTTGTGTATAATTCATTATTATGTACTTATGGATTCCTGCACGCCTCACAAAGTGCAACTCTGATTCATTGCAAGGAGAATAAAAACGCTCTGAACCAGCTTTATTATGGGGAACACAGTTCTCCACCACAGCACCGAAGATAGATGCTTTGTTATGTGAGGGCTTTACTAGTACCACTAAATCATTTGATAGCAATGTGGCTGAAACACAGACAATTATTGACGTTGTATCTCGCTGTTTAATAGCGTGGCACCGACACATGTAGCTCAATGAGTCGCAGAGGACCCTGGTAATTTTATTTCTTTCTGCTTTTGCACGTTTTCTTTTTCATTAGATGTTGCACAATCTGCTCTTTGTGTTTCTCTATTCTTGCTTTTCTTCGTCCTTCTGTCATTACATAGTTAAGACAACATTTTCCCCCTGCCATGCATTGCCACATAGTGCAGCTGCATTTAAGCCATTAGTCTTAAAATGTGTTTGTGTCAGTGCATGGCCTGTTGTTGTTCTCCTCCTCCTCTGCTTTTTCTAAGGCTGATGTGTCTTTCATTACCGGGGTCTGACAGCGCTGAGCCGAGTGGATGTCTGTTTGTCACCCTCTAATGGGGCTTGGCAGCCTACAAGGTGTGCACAACACCTCAGAGAGAGTGGCCTTCTCCTTCTGTCTCCCTCAGCGGAGGAAAAGACCAATAACACTAGCTTGCGCATTCAGTCCACTGTTCAATTTCACTTCACGTCTGCGTCAGTGCTGCGAATTGGATCAGGCACCTATGGACAAATTCCACGTCCAGTTGACTTGATGGGAATTGGCCAAACCTTGCCAGATCTCACACGGTGCTGGCTTTGATCCTGCTCCAGCTGTCAATTGCAATATACAGTTTAGAAGCAAGGCTATCTAATCCATTCTGAGTAAATCCTGCTTTTTGGTGTCGGCCTATCGACCTCCTCTCTGCTGTACTGTTGCTTATCTATCTCTCCCGAACAAATGTTTCATTTGATGGATTCCCAGACAGACTCATATTAAGGCCGTGGGCCACCGTTTGATAAGACTTCATTGGATCCAAATAGAAAAACTTGGTTTGAATTTGGCATTGCATTGTGGGTGAACGTTTCCTACACATCTACCAGAAAAGAGACAATACGGACCAAAGGAATCCTCCAGTTGTGTTTTGGCTCGAATGGTTTGTCTCTCTCCTCAGGAATATTTCCTTCTCTCTTTGGTTTCCTGGTGTTTGGATTTTACCACCAGTGATGTTTCAGAGTTTGACTTCAAGACTCAACCAAACATGAACCAAAATGGGCTTCATGTTGGTAAAAAAATGCTGCAGTTTCTGTGAATTTTTGCTACAAAACCACTGACCTAGGTTTAAACTTTCTGGTTAGGCGTTATAAAAGATGGTTTAAACGGAAAATAAATGTACGTAGCCACAAAATAGCAAAATAATCATGGAGGGAGGATGGAGAATAGTTGTGTTTGGCGTTCCCATGGATGTATAAAGAGGACTGGATGGATACAGTGTTGGAGGCGGGGCTCTGTTATCCAATATGGAAGATGCTCGGTGGTGCATGATGCCAAAAAAGTTGAACTTCTGTGCATAAAATCTACCCGGATCTTACGGTATAACTACTTCTGGTTTAACACTCTAACTTGAATGTAAATAAAACAATGTAATCTTACGGCTCTGCTAGACTTTCCAAATGTTATCGGACTGAATGGACCAAACTCATTCGGGAGTTGTGATGTTCGGGGTCTTGTGTGACCCTGAGAGGTGGCTCTAAAGAGGTTAGCATAGAAGCTGCAGTAACACCAGTAATATCAAAAGTGGAGCATATTTTGTCGCTGAAAAAAGAGCCTAAGACTGCGACTGAAGGCTTTTCTTGATGGAAAACATGTATTTGACCTTCTCCAGACCGGCTGTGATAGACAGATGCTTCTTCCAATCACCTGCCAGGTCTTTTTTAAAGTCACTGCACTTTTCCAATCACGCTCCATTGATGGCTTCTGTGTGACAAACCATCTCACAGGTCAGGTGAGCCTCTTGTGGCCTTGCAAAATAATAACTTTTCTCTTTCAGGAGAAAAGACGGGGGTAATTCGATGTTGCTATAGCACCACAAACAATCTGAGGAAAGAGGTCAGGCTTCTATTAATCATGACCGTGATCTTTCCCTTGATGCATCCCCTGTAGTTGTGTACACATCATGACCCACTTTCATACCGGGTGTAGGATAACAGAGTAAATGAAGGAAAAATAGCGTGTTT
This sequence comes from Serranus cabrilla, assembly GCA_903364295.1. NCBI lineage: Eukaryota > Metazoa > Chordata > Actinopteri > Perciformes > Serranidae > Serranus > Serranus cabrilla. The sequence goes on along the minus strand of CAFUXE010000439.1, from coordinate 440,640 downwards.
ACATATGGATTAAGGCGACAACAACTCAACTGGACGAACAATAGACAATGTTTGAACCCTACCAGGTCTTCATCAGGCGCCCAACGGCCCTCAAAATACTCATGAAGACCAATTGTAGTAAAAACCGTTCGTGAAACTCGCCAATGGATCTTAAAGTTGCATATCTTGCAATAAATACGCAGCATTGATGTGGAGACGCCATGTAAGACAGGTGGCCAATGGGCTTGACTTTGAGACCCATTCAGGGCATTGAACAAAAATTGGAGAAACTAGAAAAATGGGAAAGAAATAAAGATGAGAGAAAAATGATTAGAAGGCCATCAGAAGATGGAAATGACAAGGAATCAGGTGAGAACAGGAGCAGATCCGAATCCCCTTTTGTCTTCTTCAATGGTCCGAGCGCCACAATGAGTGGCCTGTAACGCACATTCAGACCACATCTTTTCATTAATCCACTACATTAATTTGATCCCACGGAGGAAGAAGGAGAGAACCAGAGGCAGGGGGAGGAGAGGGAGGAAACATGATGTGGGAGTCAAAAAACCTGCTTTTCTCTGCACCGAGATGAAAGGTTAAAAAGCCCGATAGATCTTTCCATTTTTAAATGCACCTCTGCACCCATGTGTGCAGCTCCCCGCGTACGTGTGTGTATGCCGATGCATTTGTGCAGCAAGTGTTTATCTGCGTGCCGAGTGTGTTAGAATGGAGAAATGCCGGCTAATAACAAGATGTTCCTTTGAAAATTGCGGAGCATTCATCCCGGTGTGTTCTTTCAGGCGAGTGGCACGGGGCGAAATGTCAAACATTAGAAATAAACAGCCTTGTCATGACAAGTCTTGACGGAGAGAACAATACCGGAGAGAAAGTAAGAGAAGAGTGATAGATGTAGCAAGATGGAAATAGAAAAGGATGGAAAGGCGAGAGGGAAGATGAAAACACTTCCTCTTCTCTGCTCTTCCCTCTGAGTCAGCCTGCCAGTCCCTCCTTCCAAAGCTGCTGAATCTCTTTTCTCTCATTTTTCTTTCACCATCTTATTGTCTCTTTCTCTCTAAATCTTTTTTTCCCTGGCTAACACCATGGAGGAACCTCCTGGTGTCTCGCTCGGCTGTTTAACAATCCACACATCATTAGCAGCTGGCTAGGGTTCCTTTTTATTTCTTTTGATTTGTGTCTCTGATGTGCTCATAATGCTTTTCTGATGAGCACCAACAATTGCAGAATCACTTTGTTTTTTTAAGCATGTATGAGGTAAATCCACCCTAAAAAGGACGCTTCGTGTGTCGTTTCTGTGATATGCACAGCTCAGCTTTAATTTATGAATTCCTACAAGTCTCTCTTCAAGCTGAACAACAGAGAGACAGATTGTAGTGGTGATGTTATGGGGAGAGGGATCCTGGAGCTGCTCCATAGGCACTAAATAATTAAACAACTGTTAGGACACACTAGCCATTGTGTTTTTACTGGGAAAAACGTGACAATTTCCCCCTCATGCTGCCTTACAGCTTCATTTCAATAAAAGTAGAAGGTGTCATATCTCCAGAAAAGAAAAGTCCCCCACCCCCTATAGCAGGGCGCCAATTGATACCAGATTGACACCATCAAGGCATGTACATTTATTGGGAATTTAGAGTTCAGGAATCAGGCTTGAAACCAGAGGGTTGTCGGTTCGAATCTCAGGACTGACAGGACTGAAGTGCCCTTGAGCAAGACACATAACCCCCCAACACTGCTGCCCACTGCTCCTAAGCATGGTGCGTTCACTGCTCTGTAAAAAGGGTGGGTTACTGCAGAGGTTGGATTTCCCCATTGTGGGACTAAAATGAGAATCTTAATCGTCCAATATTTGACTGTACTTTAAAAAAAAAATAAAGATTCACATGCATAATAAACCTATTTAACATGGGTGACCCCGTTTGGTCAGTGCGATTTAGCAATTTTGTGGGCAATGTGTTAAAGGAATAGTTAATGCCTGTATCATGTATTGCATTATCCACAAAGAGCTAGATATCCATTCACAGCCTGAAATACCTTTAAAATGAAATAAATAAAATAAAAGTACTGTCTTTACAAGAATTACAACGTGATTGATGCAAACAAAAGTGTGATAACTCACTCAGTCAGTCACATACAAACCTGTGTGTAGGGCTAAATAAATAAAATAAATGATACATATTAAAGTGTTGGTATGGCAAATACAGTCACAAACAGAATGCATGGAAACAATACAAGGTTTCCAGACAGATCGACTGCTGACAGAAGATTCAGGTTTGGGTTGATGCAAAGCCGTAAACCTCATACCGGTCCTGGTCTTTCCAAGATGAGCTAGCAAAACTTACTTACAAATATCTTTGATTCACTATGAAACTGTGGTGGCGTCCTTTTCTCAGATAAATAAAATAACCATCATCCTTGCTGGCTCATATTATCTTCCTACTTACGCTTTCTTGTGCAGCTTCTTGGGAAGTATTTTCACCAGACATTATAACTTTACCAGACAGAACCTGCCAGTTCTGGATTACTGGAACCGGCCCCATGTAGCATGTGGGATGTATGAGACGGAGGTGTTGGTCAGCAGACCTGGTCAGGTAATAATCCCTTTCCACCAGTGTTTATTATCATCTCCTTCTTTGTGAAATTTAGCTGACGGCAGAGAGTTGGCATTTTAACAGAAGAAAAGTTGTGATAAAGGCTGATAGAAATATTTTCACACCGTGACATTGCTGCACCTGCTTGTCATCCTTTCAGGGTTCCTTTTTTTTGTCTTTTCATGCTTCTGCACCAAAAAGACAAAGAAATAATAACTAAAAAGAGCAGACGGTTGAGGTTGTGTGAGTTCAGAATAGGGCCTAAAATCTTGAATATTTTAACAGAAAGATATTTGACTGAAATATGTACAGATTCTCTCTTACTTGTGCTTAATTTTCAGAACCTTTGCCTAAAATCTGACATCTGTAGTGTAGGCTAAGATGAATATTGGCTTTGGCTTCCATGCTTCATACTCCTGGACACTAGAATTAGTTCATTTAAGCTGCTAGCAGCCAAAATAAACAGGACGTACAGAAAGTATAATGGCATTTAAATTCATATTCTAATAATAACATATGAAGCCAGTGTGGCTGGTGTTTGGCAGATTCTTATTTCTGCATGTGTGTGAGCTTAAAAAGGGTCAAACATACATTTAAATACGAAGTTGAGATTGCAAACTTCTGCTGGCACTGATCAATTTTTAAACAGGCCGTTAATTCCCTTCACTGACGTTTCAAGTTCAATAGATTCCCTGACCTTGAAAACATACCTTTAGGATTTAAAATGAAGCCTCTATCTCGAGCCGCTCCATGATTAAAGATAAAAACAATAATTGTGGAACAGCAGAAATCCCAGATCCGGATCACCACCAACATCTAATCGACAGTTCCTTTGCCCAAGGCCAATCTGCTCTCTAAATTTCATGGCAGATATTCTGACGGACGGACTAACTATCTAACATAGTGTTTTGAACCACCAGGCGTTACGTTCCTGGCATACAGAGTGATGCTGATGGGTAAAAGGAGAGTGTTTGGAGCTAAACATGTCTGTGCTGCTGATTAATATGTGGCTGAACACCTGAAATTCGCCCGAAATGAAACCTGGGAGAAACCTCAGCATCAAGTTGAAATCATTACTATGCTGATGGTTATATAGTTGTACTGGCTTCTGCATGTCTTTCTTCCACAGTGTTTGAGTAAAGCAGCTTCTCATATGAGTATTTGGGGTAAAAAGAATGCCAATGCTGTAAAAGAAAAGAGCGTAACAACTGCAGAGTAATCTGCAGACACCTTATCTCCAGGATGACGTCAGTGCAGCGCAGTCTGTTGTGGCCGATAGATTAATGTCCAGTCATTACCAGTTGTCAGTGCCGTGTGTCCACTTCACTTAAACTGTTTGCAGTAATGGACCTTCCGTTCAGGACTGGGAGGTTTTACAAATTGCTCACTGCCAAAAACAAAAAGTCAAATTGCTCACAGCTATATACTGTTAAAAAACTGCCCACTCGCACCAGAAAAATATTCATTTTGGACGATTCTGCAGGACACAATTTACACCCAGTATCAGTGTAGGAAGTCGTAAAATCCTGTGTCCTTAATTCTGTGTGGGTTTGCAGTGTTATGGTGTATTCTCTTTGCCATGTGAGGTGATGTAACGTTTGTAGACTGCAGGTTGATGTGACTGAAGCATGATGTCGGTCAGATGGTTTGTTGGTTTGGTTGTTCTGTCCACAACTTTGTTCCAATCTGTCTCAGTAACTCAACAGTTTGAGGAAATGACATTTTGTTCGGACATAAATGGTTTACGGAGGTTGAATCGAAGTGGTTTGGTGATCCCAAGTTTCCACAAGCCACCATGAGGTTACCAACTTTCCAATGGGCTGCCTTTAAATTAATGTGCAGACATTCATCCGCCCATTAGGATACATCCCAAAAATTTTTCAGTTAAAAAGCCAAAAAGTATCCTTTTTCCAATACTTAAGTTAAACACCAAATACCTGCAAAACTAATGACTCTAAAAAGCGTTTGTTAGCAACATACTTAGCTAAAATAAGATGGTACAGCCTCACAGAAACTCTAAGGACACTGTGTCAAGTCGGCCAGTTTTTGGCTAACACTCTATCCATCTAAAACTTTAACTACTAATATAAATTATCATGTTATGTTTCTGATTAATTAATTGATGTGAAGCTAGTCTAACGTATTATCTTTCAAACCGTATATCGTTTTAACCACGCACGTTAGCTTTGGGTTTACCAGAGTCGCAAAAGGACGCTAACGCCGGATCGGACACTTCCATTTTCTCGCTGTAAAACATTCAGCGCTGCTGTTTTTTTCAGGGGAAATTGGATGTTTCTGGGTTAAGCCAAATTTCACTATAATCATCGCTATCAACACACCTGGACCGTACTTCCATCCTTAAATCATGGAAAATGAAGACACACTTTTTAAGATCGTCGCTGAGTGTCGCCCAGTCGTTCTTACTGCTTCCTCTCATCAGAGCTACTTAGTAAATCTCTATGCACATAAATAAAAACTGCAAATGGCCAATGCATTCCCAATGTTTTGCTTTCATACGGACTATTCACATGTATGCACCAAAGCCCGCTCCAATACGATTGGTCCATACTACATTGGAAACCTACAAATGGAAACCAAAATGCTAACGCTCCAAAATCGTCTTCTGCTGCCTACAGATTCTACTTTCATGTGCTGATATCTGATTATAGAGACGATGTTGTGTCCGTCTTTATTCCCACTCTGGCAGGGAGTGATTATAGTGTCTATATGCTCATCACGTTAAGTTAAACAATGAGACTTTCATTCCCTGAAAACCTTGTCATCTTCCTTTACCTCTCATCATTCAGGCTTGTTTTGGTGTTGATGACATTTCCTGGCTGGTTTCTTGGCGCAGTATTTATTTCCAAGTATGATTAGGATGGAAAATGCTGCAGCGCTGGAAGGAGAATTCCCCTTTCCCGCTGCACACCACCTGGGACGTCAGTTCTGATTGTTCCAAAGTGACACCCAGCACCCAGATTCTGCCATCACTTGTAGGTGCTCACAATAGCACTCTCCCCCGATCCTCCCCTCCCTCCCGCCCTCCCTTCCTGTCTCTCCATTCTTTTCGTCTATTCAGCTGCCTGTCTGGAGCAGTGACTGGTTCATCCTCATTTGCTCCACTCATATCCTCAGACTTGACATCGCCAAGCAGCCGCCACTGTCTCCTCTCTCCCTCTGCTGCTCCCGATTGTTTTCTGCTCAATCCTTTTGTGATTGTGGTTTATTCATTGGTGTCACCAATAACCCTTGTATGCAGATTCATGTATTTTGCGTTAAATATCCCCTCTCACATTGTTCTAGATCTTGCATCTTGATCATCATTTTTATACCTTTTCTGAATAAGTAATCCAGTAATTGTTTTCCAGTGTTATAGGAACAGGACCTGCTGAGAGCTGATGCAGACTCCCATACTTGCAGATTCCTGAAATTGCAGCCAAACATAATCCAAAAAAAATGTAGCCACCAGCTAACTATGCCAATCCATGGCAATGTCACATTTCCTGTAGTGCCCACGTTTTTATACGAATGGAAAAAACATAAAGTATCCTTATTCTTGTTATATAATTCAATGTTTTGCTCGATCATACAGTTTTCTCTTGGTCCAAGATTGATCTGAACCCCTGGGGTTGGTAAACATTGTTGGGTTGTCTATGTTATCATGAAAATAACACTACGACATGCCTGATGTCTGTCATATGAGGCTGTATTTAAAGGGAGTTGAAGGAGGCTGGTCTCCCCTAAAGAACGACAATATAGGGCAATTGTACAGGCAGCAAAATAGGACTTTATTTTGCTGTTTAGACAACATCGTCTCTGATGCCACCAGTTGATATTTTGTCTATGCCATATTGGATTTTCAACCATCTGGAGATTCTTGCATCATTCATAAGGGACGCCATGTTTGCCCTTACCTTGTTAGAAGCAGAGGTGATGTAGTTTTACTCTAAGTGTCATTCTCAAGGGTTAAAATACTTAAAAGTCAATGGGTTGCACCGAGGCAGGAGGTAATGACAAGGTGACGAACAGTGGAATAAAAGAGATGGAGAGAAGAAGGCAAGGTGTGGAAGAGGAGTTCCAGGGGAGATTTTGATTGGCCCGTTCCTCTCCAGGTTTTAATCTGCCTGATCTGTAATTAGTGGCAACTGTGTCACAGCCAGACCTGCTCAGAGAAACAAGATTGGGCGAGAACACACACACACACACACGGTAGAAAACACAAAGAAATGTACACACAGAGACATAAAGGACACAGCAAATACATGCATCCACCCTTTGACAAACATATAGGCACATGAGATAAAGTGCATAAAGAAAGTCAAAGCTGCGCGCAGAAGATTCTTACACGCAGTTTAAAGAGACCAAACACTCCATCAGCAGCACAGAGAGTTGAAAGCTCGTCTTCCCTCTGAAGCAGATAAAATGAAAATATTACAGCACATTCCAGAAATCCACTGAGGGACAAACTCCCACGTTATGCTTTTATATCCGCTCTGCTTTCTGTAAACACTTAGAAGCTTTCCTCAAAAATCACCCATCGACACATATTCACTTACCTCGGCATCTCTCTGCCTTTCCTCTGCAGCGGATCTTATGGTGTCTTGCTAGCCTCGGGCTACATGCTGCTCCTGATTGCTACGCACCCGGACTAACGGCACATCAAAAGTGGCCCCCGCACGGGGCTTGTGTGTTTATGCGAATGTGTGTGTGTGTGTGTGTGTCTAACATAGGTCATTTCAGCTCTTTCTCACAGATTAAA
>CAFUXE010000439.1:387022-417392 GCA_903364295.1 Serranus cabrilla | reverse complement strand
CTAAGTTGTCCAATTGAATCCGATTCCTGAAGACTTCTCTCCATTTTCTCTTGTGTTTGGCCAATTGGTGACCTATTTGTTATTTTTTCTCTCTTGCTCATTGTCTTCAAATATTTTCTTTCATTTGTCTTCTTCTACGGTTTACTGACTGATTAACCTATTATTTTATTCTCTTTAAACTCATATTGGAAATATCGCTAATTCGTATTTTCTTAAATGCAACATTTAAAAATTTTGCTTCACAATTCGATTTTACTTAAATGGAAAAACAGCGTCTGACTTCAACCTCATTCAAGACAAATACCCCAAAGATCAACTGTCACATGTGGTGCTGAATAGCAACAACAATGGAAGAAATAATGGGTGGGAAAAATGCTTTGGTTGACATACGACCTTAGGAAAGAAAGAAAGAAAGTCCTTAACATTAACCGTAGTTCCCAAGTGCAGTCATTGTACAAATCCGGGTTTTTCTGGCACTGAACGTAATCTAGAGTTTCAGAGAATTGTCGAACATAAATGTTCCTGTCTGGCAGTTGGTTTGCAACACCAGAAGGAGCTGCCGTAGAGATCTTAATGGAGAATGTTAAAAAATGTGCCAGACCCAAACCCAGACTGGACACTCACCATTTCCCGAGGCTTTCCATTCAATTTATTTTAAGCTGGCATCTGTTCCTTTATCCAGCTCTGGACCATATGGGAAAACCTCTTATTAGAACCTAATTGGCTGAAAAACTGGTACATTAAAAACTTGTGTTTCATGGATCATTTCAGCATTACAGAAGCGGAACGTTTGACTCTCTGAGAACAAGTCCCCATACTGCATCCAAATGACCAAATAGGCTTCAGAAGTTCCCCATGTGGCCATCTGAAAAATAATTCATACTACAACACCTTTCGATTAAGATGTTTGAGTTAACTTTTCTTCTGTGATAAAAAGAAAACAGTGCTTGTATACTTTAGTGTGATCATATCTTACATATGATTGTATAAAAACGAGTCAATCCTAATGAAAACCAGCAAAGTCTTTGTGTTGCTTTCAGCCATTTATTCTCACTTGGTCAGATCTTGTGGAGATATCAGCACGTATTCCTGCCTGCCAGGGTAAATCCCATACATATAGAAGAGGCTTTAAAGTAATAGGCACAATCTAACATGATGAAGATGCATTTATTTTCTTGTTTTTTTGGATTGGTTGAAGATGCAGCCTGTGTAGCTCATAATCAGAATCTCTCCGCTCGTGTCAGATCCAATCAAATCTTTCAGCTCCACACTCCCGCTACAACACACACAGAAAAAAAAGAGTTTTATAGGTGTAAAATCTTCCAAATTGACAGAAATACTAGAGATAAAGCTGTAGAACATTCACACAGTAAATACAGACACCCTGACCTCAATAGCTCTAACACTCTAATGTAAACTATGACAGACTGAGTCCCTATGGGGGACGCTCACACAACCTTCTCTGCTTTGACATTGCTGTTTCTTCATTCTTCATGTCCACAACCGTGACTACTTTTGGGCATCCTGACCTCACTGTTACCCTGCAAACCAGCTGGCTATGATTATGTAGCATGGAGACTTTGGCAGCAGGGGCCGAGAAGCCATCTGGAGCAGCGGGAGGTTTGTCCCAGTGGGCCAGTAGACCAGCAGAGAGTCCTGCAACGCAGATACACAATGCAACACAAAAAAATTGTCCTGTGTTGTATTGACGTCCTGCTGTGTGTGAAAGCATGCATGAATGACATTAACAAGTGGGTGGATATGGCAGGGACAGTCTGCGTTTCCTCTGATCCCAAAGAGGCTGAAATATGAAAATGTCACCTCTCGGTTAGAGTTTGTATTGTTGTGCCTCCACACCAGCGACAGCAGCGGCCAGAGACATTATGTGTCTGTCTGTCCCATTCTTGTGAATATGACATTGCTTAGAGGGAATTTAATTTAAATTTGGCGTCCACTTGGACTCAAGGATGAATTTATTCTATTGGGAAAATCAAAGGTCAAGTTAACCGTGACCTCATGTCTGTCCCATTCTTGTGGGGAATATATCTCCGGGCACCTGGAGAACATTAATTCAAATTTTGCACAAACGTCCACTTGGACTTAAGGATGAATCGGTTCTGTTTGGAAAGTCAAAGGTCAAGTTAACCATGATCTCACGTCTGTCCCGTTCTTGATATCTCAGGTACGCCTGTATGTAGTGTCTTCAAATTTTGGCACAAACTTCCGTTTGGACTTAAGGATGAACTGAGAAGATGTTTTCAGGTTGTTCGTCTTTCTGTTCATCCGTCCAACGAATTAATGTAATATCTTAGAAATGCCTCAAGGGAATTTATTGAAATTTGGCACAAATGTCCACTTGGACTCAAGGATGAAATGATTTGATTTTGGAAGTCAAAGGTCAAGTTAACTGTAACCTCATGTCTGTCCCATTCTTGTGAACATGATATCTCGGGTACGCCTGGATGTAATGTCTTCAAATTTGGCAAGAACTTCTGTTTGGACTTAAGGATGAACTGAATTTGTGTTGTCCATCATTCTGTCTGTCTGTCCCATTCACTTGAATGTAGTATCACAGAAGCGTCTCAAGGTACTTTATTCAAATTTGGCACAAACATAAACTTAGACTCAAGGATGAACGGGCTATATTTTGATCATCAAAGGTCAAGGTAACTGTGACCTCATGTCTGTCCCGTTCTTGTGAATGTAATTTACATTTCATTCAAATTTGGCACAAATATCCACTTGGACTCGAGGATGAAATTAGTAGATTTGAGGATACATTGAAACCCAATCTCTCAGTAAAGTTTTTACATTTTTGTGGGAGCTTCTTATCTGAATAAATATGTCAGAGGTTGTGATTAGACTTGGGCCTCGTCTTGCTTTAACCAAGGATTCGACTTGACCTGGAATATGTGAAGTGACTTGATTTGAAACACAGAACTTGTTTGAGAATTGATGTTTAATAGGATAAAAATGATAAAGTGATGGCATTCAAAAGGTCAAGGGTCAGCTTCACCCTGGCATCATAATATTCTGTAAAAAAAACCTTTTCTGGCCATTATTCAGCACCATAACACAGGAACAGAAGATTGTGACCATATTTGTGAACATTTGGTCAGATACTGATCTGGTGACTCCAATCTTGGGTGTCCATGCTGAAACTGTGTATTTTTAAAATTTGTAGCTTCTTTGCAGCTGCAGAGCTTCAGCTAATAGTGGTTGCATCGTGTGAGGAAGCTCTGCCAGCATGCTTCTAAATGTGAGTTAAACCCTGGAATCTTTCATTCCAATATAGTCAATCATTTGGCAATAACAATACACTTTTATTAAATTCCTTCAAAGTCTTCACTACACAAGAATCTGAACAGTTGGTTGGCGGAAGCATACAACCCTGAGGCAGTAATTTTTGTTTTAGATAAAATATATCATTATAAAACTTTTAAATTTCTTTGGTAGTGTCAAATACATTTTTACTGTCAAGTGCTTTTTTAGTGAGTCGCAAACAACAAAAATCTCCTCTTTGACTAACCGTACCGCACGCAGTTATTTGGGTCCAGGCTGCGTATAATCTGATGAATTGAGTTCAATTTTAATGACAGTTTCCACAATAAAACAGATAGTTAAAATGTTTAAAATTGACAGCTACAGTAGATATAGCTGAAGTGGATTGGCTCCAATTTGGGATTCACTATATTTAACACAATTAACAGAATGTAACGAGCCACTAAGTGACTTTACTTGAAGTGTTAATTAGATTTGATTATTTTAGATAAAACTTAAATGATGCTTGAAGGGAGACAGGGTCACAGCGGCAGCAGAGAAATGGAGACAGTGGGTAGGAGTAAAAAATAGGATATTTAGTGAGAATACTGGCAATTAATAAGAGAACATAATGAGTGTTATACAACAGAGGAGCAGTATCATCTCCGGTAGGTTAGATGTGCTTATCAGACAGATGTAAGAGCACTAGAGAGAGCTTTTATTTTAACCACAGTGTGTTTTAGTTACTTGACCGTAATGTGTCACACAGTTTGATCCTGTCTTTATCTATGCTTTGCCATATGGCCCCATGCCTGTCCTCTTCTTTATCCACTGTCCACACTGTGACTGCTTACAGCTGAACCCTGACAGAAAGCTTATAGCTGCGAGGTCAAACCTAAAGTCCGAGCCTCAAAGGCCCACGTGGCGGGCGGCGGGCACGGCCGCAGATTACTGTCGAGCTGCGGACAAAAGGAGTGGACTGTCCCCGGGTCCCTTTTTTTGGGTTTTGAAGTCTTATCGTGGCGAGCTGCACAGATGAGGCTCTGTATCTTTGCTTTTATCCGATCAGATGGTGACAGGAGGAATGTTAGCAAGAGGAGATTCAGCATCTTGGAAAAGCTGCTGGAGGACGAAAGAAAAAAGAAGCTTCCTGAGAGACGAGGACTCTCATCTTCTCTGACTATATTCAATCATTTGATGTTTGCATCTGTTACATACAGGTAATGATGCACCTGACTTAATGGTTGGGATATGAGTAGTTTTATTCCAGCAGCTATTATTGGATCCAACTGGGAATTAGTCATGGGAAGCAGACACTGATAGTACTGCATAATGATTCCTGATGATGTCATTTCAGCTGCAGAGTGTCTTTCTCTGATATGTGACACGTTTCAACCACTTATTTAAAGAGACCTCACCTCCTGCTGGGCGGAGATGTGTAAACCTATCATGTCGCTCACCTGTCGTATCACACCTTTTCTCTCAGCACATCCGTTTATGTTCGGGGGGAAGTGTGAAAAATAAATACATGGGCGTAGCACGTTTTATTATTTTTTTATGTCACTATCAACACATTCAGAGCTGAAACAATAAGTAGATTCATCATGTTATTGATCTTTTATACCTTATTTTGGTCATATTTCAAGATGAAATGTTGCATATTTACTGATTAATGTTTGAGCAGTTTCTGTTTTCTCTGTTTTATATCATTGTTCATTGAATTTGTGTAATTATTTTTTGTTTCTTTTTTGTTTGTTTTTTACTATTGGTTGGTTTAAAGATGTCACTTTGTCTCTTTTTAGACATTTTATGGACCAAACAATCAATTTAAAAATACCATAATATATCAGCAGATTCAGAAGTCATGAAAAACAATCGTTAGATGCAGCTCTGAACATATGACCTATTATTTAATTTAATGTGCAAGGTTCTGATGCTAATGTAGCATGGTGGTAGTTAGCCTTTTTTATTTTTTAAAGAAAAAACTGAGTAGATGACTATTTGATTTTACTGCAAAGACATTTAGAGCTGAAACGATAAGTTGATTCATCAATTTATTTATTTATTAATGTGCAATCATTTTGTATTTCAAGCACAAATGTTGAACACTGACGGGTTCAAGCTTCTCAAACGTGAGGATTTTCTTATTTCCTCTGCTGTTTATTGATTTTATTTAAATTTTTAAGTATTTAAAGACGTCTTTTTTATCTTAAGGTCTCCTTTTAGACATTTTATGGACCAAACAATCAATTTACCAATAACATATTTATCAGCAGATGTAATAATAATGAAAACGTTAGATGCGGCTTTAAACGTTTAATTGAATGTGCATCCGAGTCTCCAGCTCCCATTTATGGATACAGTCGACTTATTATTTAACTACTTAACCACAAATCCATCAGTTGACCGGTGGGTGATCCTTTAATGTATTCTGGATATTGTCCCCGTCAGTCTTCTCACCTGCACACTCTTTGTTCCTGTGTGTTCTCAGATGCTGTGGGTGGTTTCTGCCCTCCTGGCTCCGCTCCAAATAGCTGCACTTCCTCTCCGACGTAACCGCAGCCCTCAGCTGGAGCTTACACCGGGAGAGCGAAGGTTATTGGCTACGATGTTCCGCAGATGAGGAGGGATCAACCCAGAGAGGGAGAATATACCTTCAGGTGAGAAATTAATTGAGCCTGTAGATTTTCGTTGCGGCGAGATTCCTCCGCTGATAGGCTGCGCTCCCGCTCCCTGACTGTGTGTCTTCTTTTCCAAATACCCTGAGAACATTTTAGCGCTAGTTTGTGGAGCGCGGCGAATATAGAGGCATTAGGTCTGAGAAGTCAGACTTTATATATGTGCTTGTCTGCTGCAGTCAGGCCTGTTTTCCCTCAGTGGAGCTGATGACTCCATAACCACATCCACGAGGCAAAGCGATGTCAAAAAACCAGAAAATCACAAGTAGCACTTAAATTATCCTGTTTCATTTTTGAACTGAGGGAAATAAAAATCTTCAGGANGTGTGTGTGTGTGTGTGTGTGTGGGATCTGTGTTTTCATGTGGGGCAAGGTTTCCATAGAGACTAGGCCGGCTAATCCGACGAGCTGTGGAAGACGGAGAGAGCAGGTCTGAAGTGCTCAGCATTACGGCGGCTTCTAAAAGCTCCCTGCCTCTCAGCGCCTTAGTCTTCATTACCTCCACATCCCCTTTTGATTGGCTGCGTTTATCCTGAGTACCCCAGGTTTGGGAGGAAACCGTAACCCCATCCACCCCCCCTCCCTCCTCGCCGCCGCCAACAACACACACCACCAGCATCGTTCAAGTTGTCATAGCAACCCCTGAAGGCAAGAATTTGGACTCATAAAGTAGATATTGTATCATTTTCTGTACCTGGTTTTTTGGAGACAATACGGCGTTCTGCGCTCCTGTTACACACCACGTATTACGGAAAAACAGCACAAAGGAGTGATTACACTGTATGGTTTGTGGGTGTTAAAATGCTATAAAAAAAGAACATTGCACGCCCTTGGATGTGCTAAGTGGCAAGATAATTTGGCTTCCTGTTTGGGTTGGATGCTGTAGCTTTGTGCAGCACTTTGGCAGCGATTCAGTCATCCTGTGATTGAAATAGAAAATTAGCTGGGGGTCTTAAGCCCCTCCGCTCGTGCCATGCAGTGCCCAGTGTGTTCACATTGCTTATCTGGAGTCAACTTGGACACTCCAGCTCAGTTAGGGGGTTGAACAAATGTTGGCAAGACACTGGAGCCTTCCCATGATGCTTTGCGTGTGGGGTGGAGGAAGCATTCTTCTTAAATTAAAGCAGCAGCAATACAACAGTGTAGAAATAATCCATTAAATGTTAAAGTTCTGTATCAGACGTTACTTAAAGCTGCATTTATTGATTAATTTTAGTTCGTTTGGCCACTTATGGGCAGCAGAACAAGCCTGAAACAACAACTCTGACCTTTCATCACCTTATAAAATCAACTTATTTCCAAAAATATGCCGATTTACATCAATGTGACCAGGGGAGGAATGAAACTAAGTAAGTACTGTACTTTACTTGCATTATGGCCAATGAGTTCTGCCTCTTTTGCTCTCCACACTCCAACATGATTGGGCACTATTACTTGGATTACAAATGGACTACAAACTGAAAGTACCAGTACAAATACCTGTCCTGTTGTACTTGTGATAGGATAGGGAAGTCAGCTCATTAGCAGATAGGATTAATGAGTGTTGCTGTGACTATATAATCATTAAACTGAAGGGAGAGGAGCATTTTAAGGCAACATTCCTTTGTTAAGTTACAGGTCATAAAAGTCGATGTTTTACATTGTAAATCTTCTGTGAGCTGGCTAGAAATAGATAAGACTGCAGAGCTATTCCAGGGCCAACACACATCTGCATCAACACCATAAATTTTGTAATGAAAGTTTAACATCAGGTGACCAGCTCTGGTTGGCTGCTGGGTCAAAGTCCAACCTATTGTCCGGGGTTTGTCCAAAACCCAGAAGAAAACTGTGAAAGAGAAATTGTTCTTCACTCTGTGTTGTGCTCTGGCATGGTCAATTTGGTTTTGTAGCTTTTAGCTGAAATCAGCTGTCGGTTGGAAACAAGTTTGATGCGAGCGGTCAGATGAAACCGAAGCAGAAAGGACCCTCACACACTTCACAGTCATCTGATCCATGACTAATAGAGCAGCTTTAAATTAACCTTTTTAGCATAATTAATTGTTGACTCTGAATCTGTCGATCTGCTGCCAATCTCATGGTTTAGTCAACATGAGCAAATGCACAACAATAATGTAATGATGCCTTAAATAAAATAAACGTATTTATTTGTGTTTAAATCGGCATAAAAAAATAACATTTAATGTGGACAAAGTGGGACTGTAAGTGAATCAATCTGCATTTATCTTTAAATTAATATGAGTGATTCTTGCAGCATCTGTTGTCCACAGCTGCTTTATACAGTAGAAACAGCTTCCACTGCAGTTAATTAAAGCCCTGCAGCGTCTGAAGGCAGCAGGACTGATCTGCTGATAAATCTACCGCCTCTGATTTGAGAAGTTCTGCGCCATTACGCACGGCCGTCCACTGTGTTTACCTTTATTAAATCACTTGCAAACGACACAATAACCACCTCTGCACGCATCACACCGGTCGCTTTATTCGGCCGGTTTATGAGGGACACATTTATTACTGAGGCTCATTTATCCTGTGCATCACAGCTGGTGTTTTATTCTGGAAATGCATCACAAAGCAAACATTTTCAGATGTAACCCTTTACAACGTGAAAGAGCGCAGACTCATGACTGAAGTAATGAGCCTCAGTTTATCACTTTTATATCATTTTACTTATTAACTTTTGAAAAAAAATCATGTGTGGTGCTTTGTGTTCCCGCCGTGCCGCTCTGCAACATCCAAACAATAATCTGATTTCCTGGAGAATCGCCTTCTCCATTTGTTGTCATGCATCACTGTGATTGGCTCAGCTGTGTCGGAGCGAGGAGGCCAGTGATGTGACTGGCTGAGAGCGTATGAATTAATCACCACGCCCTCGGATGTACAGTCCACTTCAGCTTTGCACGGCTGCACATGCACGAGCAAAAATAGCAGGTGTGCTTGGAGACGCCCACACACACTCTCTGCGTCTGAACTCTGCCGCGCTGCACTTGTTGTTGTTGTGCCGTGTGATTAAAATAGTGCCGTTTCTGTCATAAAAAGTAATCTTAACAGACGTAGCTTGGAGCCAGTTCCTGCATGTTTTGGAGCATTTACAATCATCAAAATAGGAGCCTTTAGTTCAAGTAAAAGTTAAAACATTACTGTATTAGTAGAAAGATGTTTCTCTGAAAGAGAATATGAGAGCATCCCAAAAATGTGTTAGTTTGATAAAGTTTTCAGTGCATGGCCTCGGTGCCGGCAGCAGCTTTTGCCAAGTGTAGAATTCTTTGGGTTGTCTGTACGTCTGTCCAACCAATCTTTTTAAACACGATTTCTCAGGAACGCCTTGAGGGAATGTTGTGAATTTTGTGAGTCGAGGTCAATTTGACCTCACAAAACACATTTGTAGCCATAAGCCAAGACTTTGTGCCAGATTATGACAACATTTCACACACATGTCAACTAGACTGAAATGAAGAACGACAGTGGAAATAAGCCTTCAGGCTTTATCGTGTTTTTCTTGTATGGAAACTGGTATTTAGTGCCAAAACTCAAGAACAGAAGCATCATATTGATCATATTTGGTGAAAAAAATACTCTTTTGTTGACACTAATCTTAGGTGTCCAAGTTGAAAAAGTGTATGAAGCATTGAGGTTTTAGAATGTTTTGCTTCTTTTCAGCAACATATCTGAAGCATTGTCTTCCATCATGGCTCCAACTTTGTATTTTATCCAGTTCCCCTGGTAGTTTATCACAAGCACACTGGTTTTTTGACATGGAATTTCAGATGGTTGTTCCTGCACCATGTGACAAATCAATCTATCTTTCAGCCCTCTAAACATGTCTGTAAACATCGTCTTTAAGTGAAGAAGTCTTTTACTACATATATTGTATGAATCCGGTCATGCTGAACTCAAAAAGTTTACTTAATGGTCAACATTTCAACTTTTTTCTCGACATTGTATTTCACCTTTATTCTTGACAATTCAACTTTATTCTTGACATTTTGACTTTGTTCTCACAGTGCATCATTTCTTTTCCTCCTCATTATTTTTTCTCCTAATTGCCTTAATCCTCTTCCATATGAAACACTGTGGTTTAAACCAATATGCAGCCATACAATATGCAGGAGTGGCATCAAACTGCAAGATTTCAGGGTATTAGATTTCACCATTTTCCACCTGTTTCCTCATCTTTGGAGCCACTGACATACAGAAAACTACTTCTTCAACATGAACTCTGAATCTATGAACATTATCATCACTGCGACCCTTAAACTACACCTTCACTACACACTGGTCTGAAAGTAGTACAGGTGCCAGCCAACAGAGTCAGTGATTCCCCTTCAAAAATCTCTACTTCAAAGTACACACACACACACACACACACACACACACTGGTCTTTCCGCCAAGAGGAAATGCATTGGTCACCATTATTTCATTCCCAAAAGGCTATGCTTTCATCTTGACTCAGCATCCTCTCTTTATTTCTCTTTCTTTCTCTCTAATACACACATGCAAAATCACCGCTGAAAGCTTTTCATCCTGTTCTTTCACACCTTCTTCTATTCTCATGTTCCACTCACCCTGACCCACATACTTCTCATTCTCCTCCGCTCACCCCTTTTTGTCGACTTGGTTTCAATCTTTCTCTGTTTTTCCTGTCTCTGTTTCTTTCCCGTGGGGGTTTCACCACTTCAGGGGTTTTATGTTTATGGTTTATATAGACAAAGCACGTTTAGATCCTCCGTATCTTTAAATTTGACCATTTTCACTTTGGTTTTTATTCTTGTTTGTGTGGCAAAGCTGCTGGAACTTTGACATTAAAACACTTAACTGTGAAACCAGAATCATAACAAGAGAAATAAAAGCAGCGATGTTCATAAAGAAGGCTGACTCAAGGTTTTTTTGTGAAGCTAAGCTGAATTCTCACTGTGACAGACCATAAAATTCTTCCAGATATTAAAAAAAAACACTTGGCTTTAAAGTGCTATATTATCGATTACGGTCTACTAAACTTTTTAAAGTCATTTTATGGTGAAGTTATTGCCCATTTTAAGGCTCTACAGAAAAGACAGTCAGCTGTGTTGTTGTTTTGGAGTTGAGAATGGGAATAACATAATTTCCAACCTGAGTACATTGAAAATTCCAGAGTTTGTTTGACTCATGAAATGGGACGGCACGATTTGGGGATATTTGGTGACTTAAAACATGCAGAAACTGAGACTTGGCCGGATTTATGGGAAGTATTAGAAGTTGTCTGACATGCTTTGTGAAGTCTGTTCTTCAGCTCCAATTTCTTTAATTTTTAAAGAAATGTTCTCCTTATAGTTGAGTATCATGATATACTCTGTTATCCTGTATTTATTCTCAAAAACACAATGATCTCTAATTAATAATTTACATGCAAAGATCAGCAGCAGGCAGATTGCAGACAAAAACAATATATAGACCCGAGTTTTCTGATTGCATAAGAAAAGTAACTTTACTCATATTTTATGCATATGGTGGAGTGTTCTTTTATTCTCACAGCTTTTATAAAAATAGATTGTAACAGTGGCAGTACTTTATTACAATATATTGAATTGTTAGTCCTGTATCATGATACGTTAGCCTGGGTGCAGCCTGACTTTAGCCCCGCCCACATCATTTTACGGTGGTAAAGTTGGAAAGTTATTCAGATTTATTCTTCCTGGCCAATAAGGCCTCAAAGTGCACATCTAATAAATGTTTCCCAAAGATGTTTTTTTTGTCATTTTAGTTAGTTTTACGCTCAAGTGTTCATTTCTCTGATGAGTTTGGTTTTTATTAGTTATTTGATGTAGTAAAATTTGAATGATTGACAGCTCACATTGGGCTCTGATTGGGATTTGGGTGGGAAGTATTTGTCACTACTTCATATCAAATAATGTCACCAGGGTACAAATGGAATTAGCCACGACATTTTAAAGTGTCACTGCATCTTTTATACAGTTTCAGTTAGAATCAAGCAACATTCAAATTCTAGCTTTTTCTTCTTTCTCTCTGCAGTATTTCTTTCTGATTATTTAACACAAAGAACTAAAAGTGCCCTTAAATTTCTGTACACATACAATATTTGCACACAGCAGCATGGTAGCAGTCCCTAATGTCAGCGAGTCAGGCCACAGGAAGCAGGAGCTCCTTCACAATAAAAGCCTTCCAATAATATCTCGGTCAAAAGCTCTAATCATCAAGCTGCAAAAGTGCCATTAACAGAAGTTTAGCTGTGACTTTATTGCAGCCTTGAGCTGAACAAATAGGGACACAATGGATTTGCAGTGGTGACATATTGTTGATGCTGATTAGTGGCTGATTGCTTGAGATTTGGAAGGGTAAACACTCATTAAAATATCTCACCATTTATGACAAATGGAGGCAAATTGGTTCATTTCGACTTCAGACATATTTTGATTTCTGCGTGCCAAGAACTGGAACTATCAGTCAGTAGATGGGAGCGTGTGATGGAGGGCGAATTGTGTATATTTGTCCTTTTATGATAAAGTGCTCCTTCAGCACGGGCCCAGTGTCAGTCTAACTCTAATCATATATTCTCATAATGTGAATCGGAGACTCTAATTAGGGTAAGGTCAGCCTGGTAAAGTGTAATCGCTTCCTATCAACTGCACTATCATAAATTATGTAGAACAGCCATGAAATGATATTTATGGCCGTGGCTATGGCTGTAGCAGCTATTAGCCATGCTGGTTAGCAAATGAAACCTCCCCACAGTCCCTCGTTTAATACTCTGAGGAGATGATTCATGGTTACTGAGACCAGAAGAAGAGCGGGTTGCAGGGGTAAAGATTATAACCTCTACTAAATCACGCGTGTCTGTCCGTGTGATATTGTGTGCATACATGTGTGTGTGTGTTTGGCGTTAATGTGAACCCGAGAGTGTGTTTAATTGGTGGCTGCGGCGCTCTCTTTCCGGAGCCGCGTGTGCTTGATGGGCGCTGTGTTTCCACGCTGCATTCACACACACAATGCCAGCTATAAATCTATAATGGAGGCAAAGACAATGGCACGTGAGGTAATTTCTGTCCAACCACACCCACCGGGCTCTAATTGCACTGCAAGGCATGTAAAGGAAAATCAGCGGCTGTGCGAGGAGACTGTCAAACCCTGGGAACACTGTGGCTCTGACAACTTTAATTGGTAGTTGTCGTGTATATCCCTGTCTTCATTAGCAGCCCAAGACTACCTGCTTCTCCTCCTACACACACACTCACACACACACTCACACAGCTATTGGTGAAAAGGTCATTAGATGTGCTTGGTTTAATAGCAGATTGTCATCCAGAACTGCCTGTGTTCTGTGGACACTTACATAAAAAAAGCACCTAGAGGTATTTTTTATTCACTTAATTCAGATTTTATGAATGCCTGATCCTATGCACGCTGCAGTGGATCTATGGTTTTTCAAACAAGCAATTACAACAGAACAAGTTGTTTTCCAACCTCTGAGAATCTTAAGCATGCACGCAGGACGACAGAAGTATTGATTAAGAGGCTGAAAGAAAGTATATTGTTCAAGAGGTGCATTCTCCAAATAGATTTCTTTTTCATTGGAGTCAGACAGATGTTTCTTGCTGCAAGCAAAACATCTTTATTCAAGATCATTTGTTCTTTCTGATCATGCAGCTGTCATTCGTAAAACAAAAAGTCTGGCAGCAGTACAGGGGGGACTCAATGAAGTCCAGAGACCAGAAAGACTCCTCAAGGATCAGACTGATCTCCCCTCAAAAACGACCAGATAGCGCGTTTTTACAGGCAGCAAGATACGACTCATATTTACGTCTTTGACCGCCATCTTGCTGATGTAATAGTAAGAATTGACAGTGATTTGGAGTTTAAATGGCGGACTTTCACAGAGGTTCGTGTCCCGTGTGACTGTTTACGTAACTTCGCTTTAATTCCAGCGTTTACGTACATTTATTTACTTTTCAAACTGTCTTTTTATGTGAAAACAAACGTAAACGTTCTGTTTTTTAAGGAACTTCTGTGGCTCACGTTTTTTTTAATCACATTTTTTTCTGCATATTTTAAGTTTTTTTTACGTAACATATAGTAGTCACATCACCCTCGTAACTACTTCACTTCCACTATTTACGAACATTTATTTTCTGTTTAAACTGTCTTTAATAACAGGTAACGAGGAAGTGTTTTGCCCTAAACCTAGCTCAGTGGTTTGGTAGCATAAATTCACAGAAACTGCAGCTTTCTTTTACAATATTTATAATGACATATATGCTATTTTTAGAAGGCTCCACTGTTCCCCAAGCTGCGAAATGCTCATATGTGTCGTTACTGGCCGTGTTTACAAACCGTCTATTCAGTCGTTTAGGTTGGAGACCTTGTTCTGACACCTCAAGGGTTGTTTAAGATCCAAAAAAGTTACTTAAATTCTTAAATTAGGTCCGTATTAGAAGGATATGAACATTACATACATACCCTTTTTCAATCACTCTTAAATGTATAAAAGTTGTTATAGAAGGCTCTTTCCTTCCTTCAGCTCTTTTCCTGTGAGGCAGCTGGTTGGTGGCTGACGTCTGTAGTTGCAGCAGTGAAAACTCGTGCAGGAAACCTCTGCTGATGACGAGACCCTAGAAACAGAGCATCACGTGACACACACTGGCCATTTTTTTTTTACATTGAATGCAATGAATACATGTCACAAATGTCCCATAATGCAAATCCATGTCTATAGTACCAGGAAAGTACGAATGAATGAATGACCTCGAAGGGAAACACTGAGAGGAAACACAATCACAATGCTGAGAGAAATCACGTACTTCACCCCGGGTGGAAAATATGACATAATTTCCAAGGTTTGGGATTGAAGTACAAAAGGAAAACAGAGTTGGGTGGTTGTTGCTCATGCACAGCATCCTGTCCATTCATATAGATCAACATGAATCCCAATTAATTCGATTTTATAAAAATTATTAAATTTGTGCAAGATATGCAAAACATGTCATGGTTTTTATTCAAGGTCCTTTATTATGTGTAGTTTACTTTCAAGTAAATATATATTTTTTACTCAGAATGTAGGATAGAGGGATCATGACAGAAATATTTAAGTTTTGAGCTTCGTTTTGTTTGTTTTTTAACAGAAACTCGTGACGTTTAAATGTTGATTTTTACAGTTAATTTCTTCGATAAACAGTGATTTTTTTTCTGATCTTTTAAAGAAAACATACGTTTCAATCCAGAGGGTTAAACCATTGGATCTATTACTCAAAGCGACCTTCCTGGAGTGTCTTACATCGTCTCATCTGTACCTGAAAAAAAAAATAAATACAGGCAGCAACCACACTTTTACTAATAATGATTATAAAACAACAACAGAGAGGCCACATAGTCCCAACAAAGACAGTAAACTTGAATAGCTTTTAACCTTGACAAAGACGGCGCATACTAGATTCATTCCTTCCATTCTTACCCTTTCACAATAAAAGCCTTGGACATATTCACCGGGTAAATGTTTACCAGAGCAAAGTCAAATTCACTAAAAGAAAACTGCCTATGTTGTCTGCCTATTCAAGGATTTTAAAAAATGTATTGATTAAAATATTCTCCAGTGAGTATTTTTGCATTTTTGTGTTGTTTATTTTGGCACTTCAGTTGTGCAAAATGTACCACTGTAAATATCCTCTTTCTTAAGTTTCAGACATGTGGAATTTAAAATCTAATCTAGCTAAAAACATCTTCTTTGTTGTGGTTAAAATGCTGATAATGACCAGACGGATGGTGCGTCGCTTTAAATTGCCGGTTGCCATTAACTCCTTTCCTTTGGTAAATCATGGCCCAGTGTACTCTACACTGAACAGGTCATCAAGCTCCTTTTCTCAGCATTTATAGAATTCATCCTGCTCTCATCATGGCTGCCACATAGATACTTCCAGATCATTTCACTAGGCTAAGAACATCACTATTTCAACCACAGCCCATGCTGTCACCCATGGACTCTAACAGGCAAAAACACAGGACTGGAAAACTTGTTTTTTTCTGAATACATAGACCCGGTGTTTAACTTTCATTGGAATGAATTGGACGCCATCTTGGAGCACGGTATTCTTTCTACATCCTGCTCGTGAAGCTCGAGGTCATGTTCAGAGCAGTTAGAGCAGAGTGTGCAGGGAGGGTCAACAAAAAAGTTTACCTGTACTTAACTTTTTGCAACGGTGCAAAACAATTTCTGGCAATGCAACTCAGTGGAAGCAAATATATGCAAGTGCACATTGTTGTCCTAAACATTTGCAATCTCTAAGTCATGCAGCTCTCTGGAAACAGCACAATCATGGCTAGAAAAGGGAACTCAAGAATGTCGTTTGTGTAGAATAACAGTTAAAATGACATAAATCATAAATAGGAAAAATCGCAAGTTGATTTTGTTTGGTTAATTATTTGTTTAAAAATTGGAATGAAATGGACAGTTTTCCAGTTTTCCAAGTGCTCACAAGTGTCATAAATATTGTGGAAAAAATGCATCTCCACATGCTAGACGTATTGAATTACTTGCATTTTTACAGCCTCTCCTGTCCTCTCCTCTCGGCTCTGTGTAAACAGATTTTCAGCGAATATTTGTCACGTGACCGTTGGTCTCAGCGGAATCAATCCTGGCTTCACAGAGTCTCTGAGGAGCAGAATTTAATGTTTTTAACAGGATCTGGTTAGTGCAAATGGTTAATTTTTGGCAACATTTTAAATGAGACATGTAGAATAAAGTGATTTGAACAGAAATATCACAATTTTAAGCTCCGCTTTAGTTACTTTTTCTAACTGAAACATTCGTTTCTTATAATTTACTCACCCTCATGAAGTTGAAAGTCAGTTTTCACAGTTTCTTGTGTATTTTTGGCGATTTTTAAAGGGTTAAACTAATGCATCTGTAGTTGAAAGCGGCTCTCCTGGAGTGTCTTACATCATCTCATCTTTACCTGTAAAAACACCAACGCAGCCCCTTGAGAGAAGTGCTGCGTGTCAACACAGCGACATACTGTCGGGCTAAGTACACAAAGATAAGGGTGTGTCTGTGGCTGACAGTGTGAGTGTGAGTCCTGTAAGCTGAAGGCAGCCACTCTTGGTGGCCAGAGAGAAGCCATGCATTATTGAGGAAGGGCTTAGGGGGGGTAAGAGTGGATTAGTCTGATATTAACCTCCAGAGGAAGACAGAAAGGGAAGGGGATGACATGATGAGGATCACCCCTGGCCATTTAAACTGCTTTAATTAAATCCTGGATGGAGAGGCCACCACTCAGACTGGGAGAATGAGGGAGAAAGAGGAGAGGCAGAAGATGAAGAAGAAGAAGAAAGGGATGAAAATGAGGAAAGGTAGCGCAGCGGTGAAAGAGACTGATTGGAAAAATTGGAGAATAGGAAATAGGCGAGGAGAGAAAGAGGATGAGACGAAAGGAAAAGTGTGTGTGTGTGTGTGTGTCAGTGTGTGTGCTCGCAAAACCTCCCACTGTGATGAGGCAGACTAATGAGTTAGCCTTTTGCCATGCCGGTCACATGTGTGTGTGGCTGACAGGGACCGGGGCGAGCTGATAAATCAGCAGCAGAAATGAGATTTATAAAAACCTGATCTCCATCTCAACCTCCTGCCTCGCTCCCCGGCCACCCTGTCACCTTGCTATCTTCATCTGCACAACTTCGAGGGGCAAAGGGGGGCGAGAGATGCACGAGGACATGTGGTTTCCTGTAAAAGGGAGAAATATGGAGCATTAGTGTCCAGCACTTTGTCCGTCTCATGGCTGAGCTGAGGACTAATTAACCGAGCGAGAGGAAATAGCTGCCAATGTATTCTGACCTATGTTGATTTTTAATTGGGGCACAAATTAAAGGATCCCAGAGCCATTTATCATTACCTACAGCAGCAACGTATTGTCTTCACACCTTTGTTTCTGAGGAGAGTAGAAGGAAACTTGTGGAAGTTTCAGTTGAATCTGGTGGAGTTTTAATGTATTTTTGGTGCCGTAACGTTAGTGTGAAGGATGCTATACATTTAGTTTGTGCATTGAATGAACATTGTGGCTCCAGACGACACTTGAACAGATTTTTGGTGTTGTCGCTTTTGTGTTGAATGTGTTGCTCAACATTCCTGTTGTTGTTTGGATTTAAATTGTATTGGTTGTGGTGGCAGTACGAAAACTACAGATCTCTTAACATCGTGAAATATGCTAATTTTTACTGCTAATTAAACAAACTATTAAAACATTTATATATTAAATGTTTTGATTTATTAAAGTTGCAATAATTCATGTTTTCTAACCCATATTTATGGCCAATTCTTCAGTTTCCCTCACCTCTATAGACCTTTTTTGCATCTTTCAGCTCATTGTTTTGATTTTATGTTTTCATTCGGTCCTAAAATTGCTTCCAGAAGCTTTGATCAGCTGAAACGTTCTTATAAACCTGTTGAATATTACCCACTGAACATCAAACTGCAGACAGTGTTAACAACGAGCAGGTGGACATGGAAGAAAGAAAGCTTTTTTCCCTCAGGAGTTGGTGGAGACCAAAACAGAGCTAAAAGTAGAGTAGACGTTATTTGTTATCGTAAATGTTAACATGGATTTGATCAAATTTAAATAAGTCAGTGATATTTAAATGTCTATTTTCTGCCACAAGAAGCCAAGAAAACAATTACTACATGTTTATGATAACAGCCTCCGTCTGCTTGGTGGCTTTAAGTTTGATTATTTATGTATTAAATCCATAAAGACGGTTACATTTTCAGTTTCTGTTACTTGTTGTCAGCAGTATTACAGAAAAACGAATGGCCTGATTTTCATGAAACTTGGGTGAAAGGTGTAGCGCGGGCCAAAGAGCAGCCCATTACAAGTTGGAGCAGATCTAAATCATGTGGCGGACACACAAATTTATTCAAGGATTATTTTTAACTTTCATTAACATTGCAGGATACGGCCTTGGCGGAGCTCTGCACTCTCCAAATGGCCTTCTAGTTTCATGATTTTTTTGATGAATGACATTCATTTCTGGCTTCACTTTGGAAGTCATGTGAAGAAGACCAGCAGGCAGGTTGACTATCTGATGTGAAAGTTTATTATCAGCCTTGGAAATAATAGTATTATAGTATTATAGTGAAGTAGTATGTTTCTGGGGCTTTCCACTGCTTTTTAAATCTATTTTGCCCAAAAAAACAAAACAAAGACACCTTTAAAATGACGCAATCTGATTCATAAATAAGATACAATAACGCAGCGCTAAAACTATGGCCTTAGCGAGCGTCTTTCTGCTCCAACAAAAACTGAACAAAGGTAGATTTATTGCAGGGCTGTTGCATTGAATTGCATTAAACTGTGAGATGGTGTTATTTTGTTCGCCCCCTGTAGCTGCAGGCTTCTGACTGCCTGCCCATCCAGCAGCCAGTCCATCAAAGAAACACCATTATAAATGGATGGAACTAAGCTGCTACAGCATGTTCTTATCATGGCGGAAAAACAACGGAGGAGAATTTTTAGATCGAAGTTGGATGTGTTTTCAAGTCCGAAACTTTGAAAGGCGAGGTTGTTTACTGCTCGCTGTGTTCAGTCCTGTTCCTGTGAAGTGTGTGTGTGTGTGTGTTTGTCTCACACACAGGGGCTAAAGACTTTTTGTTTGGCCTTCTCTGATTAGAAGGACAGTGTTTTCAACCAAAGTGTCAAAATAAAATGTAAAAAATCTTAGTAGAATAACAGATTTTTTTACCTTTAAAAGATGAGAAGTGATTTGACTTTTTTCCCACAATTTCTTTTTACAGTTTTCCACATTAAATTGAATTACCTTTTTACAGCATTTGCACTTAGTGTAGAAAAAACACTGTGAAATGATACAGTAAATTCCTAGAAAATAACTTTATTCTTATTTGTAAAGTGCAGTGAATGTTTGTGCATGTTTGCATCTATAGAATATTTCATTTACTTTAAAATTAAGTGTTTTAACAATTTTTTTTAAAGATTTCTTTTTACATTTTTCTACGTAAAATTTAAAGTTTTTCTGTAAAACAAAACAAAAACATGCTTTAATTTGAAATTCAGCAATATGTGTATTTAAAAATCTTTTTTTTTTACATAGATTTAATCGTAATTAAACATTCAAGACCTTAAGAAATTGATCAATTACTTAGTGTATAATTCATTATATATTAATACATTATATACATTTACAGATTTAAACTTCCATTTTATGGTTGATATTTGTAATAAAAGTAATTTACTTTTTTTTAAGCATTTACACAAGCAACAAACATGAAAAAGCCTGTAAAATGATACAGTAAATTCCTGGAAAATAACTTTATTTTCCTTTCTGTGGTGCAGTGAATGATCCAGGCTAAACCCTAAATACACAACACAGCACACAGATAATTCTCACACACACAGCTCCTATCAAACACTTCATCGGACTCATCCAGGGTCTTAAATGTAATTTTGTCTCTATGTGGTGTGTGTACACATCGTCTTAGCATTATCAGTCAACAGCAAAGTGTAGCTCATTAGAAGTGCTATTACAATATTGTAATAGGAGAAGCCACAGCGAGGCGTGAAGACACAGTGTTTGATTATCTCCACTCCGCCTCGCTGGCTCCGCCCCTGCACATCCTGATCCGTCCTCTCATCAGTTCATCCGAACAGCAGCGCGCTTTAATAGGCCTCTGTGTAATGAGAAAGCCCACAGACAGGTAGAGCAGTCAGGAGATGATTGCATACATCAGCTCAGAGGATGACCAGAACAAAGAGGCAAATAACAATACTGTTTGATTCAAATCTGTTTTATAGTTTGATTTAATGGATCTTTCATCATTTGATGCTATTTTAAAGTGAGTTTCCATGACTTGTTCTGGTCTTTATGCTTAATAAATACAATGAAAGCTCGATGAGAGGAATGCACACGGTCATATTCAGTAACTGTACCTTTAAATCAAGACTTTGGTAACGTTGTGATGTCACAACTATACTACTTATAGGTTGAAGGTGCAGCTGCAGTGCCATTACAGTCATTTTGGGACTTAAGGGAAGGTGAAAGTGCAGATGAGTGAGACCCAGAAACACTGACCAATCAGGACAGTTTGGGCTTCTTAAAGAGACAGGCGCCAAAACGAAGCGTTTCAGCAGAGCAGAAGGTGCACACGGGCATATTCAGACGGACATTATGAGAAAATATGTTGTTTATTACACAGAAATATAATAACATATTATAGTAGAAACCTTAAATACAAATATCAGCCTTAAAAAAATGCATAATAGGCCCCCTTTAAATATTTTAATATGTTGTAATTTGGTCAAATTTGATTGAAGCATATCTGTTTTAAGGTTAAACCGCTAAATTAACATCATCAAATCAATGCAACATTTCTGAAAATCCAAATATGTCATCAACTATTACGCACAGTGAACCTGGTTTATTATATTAGAGGCTGTTTTTGCAGAAGCAGTACATTTCTTATCTCCTCTGGCTGCCATCTCACATATACATTGTCATCTCGTCTGACCTTCTTTTTTTTTTAGGATCAAACAAACATCCCCTGTGTGGTTAGTGTGTAGTTACAGTCCGTCCTTTACGGTGCACAAAGGCCGTGTTCAGCTTGGATTCACGCCAATCACAATAAATCCTGCAGTCACAAGTTTCCACAGAGGGAAAAAAGAATCCATGGAAAGTTTTCCAACCACCTGCAGCAGAATAAACATCTGTGCTAACCAATCCATCCATTCTAACGCCGTGCTCATCAAAAAGCTGCTGACATAATTCAGTATGATGTATATTTAATAAGGGTTCATGTTGCACTTGTGCACATGACAATAAAATGTGGTGAATAAAGCCAGCTCTTATTTTGAAAGCAGTACTTAAAAAAAGGATAAAAACTGCGGAAACACAGACATTTTCTTTCTTAATTTTGCTTTATTTTTCCTTGTCAAAACATGAGTAAAACATTAGTAAAAGGCTTTTTATGTAACTTAAATTTTTACTTATCTTACGGTCGTCACGTCACCCTCGTAACTTCTCCACTTCATGCATTTACGTACATTTATTCACTGTTTAAACTGTCTTTTATAACCTCTAAACAGGACGTTTTTTGTCCTAAACCTAGCTCAGTGGTTTTGTAGCTTAAACTCACAGAAACTGCAGCTTTTTGCGTGTTTTTTTTTAGAACTACGTGCCCCAAAACGCTCATATGTGTCATTTCGACGAATGCTCATATGAGTCGTTATGGGTAATATTGTCAAACAGTGTATTCTGTCGTTTAGGTTGGAGATCTTGTTGGTGCGTTCAGCCACATCGTGGTCTGATTGCTGCACTTTTGAACACATGAACCTTTAGCTCTCCTGCCCTGCTCGCCTTTCTCTTCTTAATTAATATCCCATTGGTGGTTTAAAGTGATCCTTTAATGTGTCTCATTCCAGCATGTTTTCAACAGGAATTCTATCACATTTTATTGGCCTTTTTTTAAGGTGACAAAACGGAACAAGGACGTTTCTGTGAGGGATAAAAGAAAGACCAGATAAGTGTAGGTGTGCTGCTACATCTGTAATCCCTCGAGATGTCCCTCTCGCTTTAATAAAAGGCTAACATCAGTCAGGTACTCTAATGACTGATTCATTGATCCAGGCAGCAGTGACACTCTGTTGCATTTGCCCAGCAACAAAGTATCCTGACATGGAGGAGCAGAGAAACCTTCTGGCTGCTCTCTGCACCCCGTCTCTCCGCTTTTGTAATTCAAGGGGCAGGCAGCCATTAGCAGGACAGAGATAGTGGTATTCTCCACACACGGCCCTCCTCCATGTACTGGTTGTAATCTGTTGAATTTATTGATTTTCTTCACCTTAGTTTCTAACACCATTTACAGTATGTTGAGGCTGCAGACAGAGACCAGGGCTGAATTCACAAAAGAATTCCTCCAGCAGGTACGTTTTTCTGAGCCACATACAGATTTTTTTCTCTGCACACTGCAGGTGACATGTGAACTTTGCTGTGCAGAAAGTGGGAGGAGAGGCACAGCAGGAAATGTGTCCGTAGCAGTCAGGTAGCGCTGTGCGAGTCTGTCCTTTCCTTTCAGATGATTAAATCCCTCTAACGATCTGAGGGTGGCAGGACAGGTTTGTGCCTTGTATCTGCAGCCTGTAAATGGAGGGATGAAGGTGTGCATTTACAAAGAGCTGCACGATCACGCATGCCTCTTTCAGCGTCGATTCCCTGATGAAATCTTGCGCAACAAGCACCAGTCTGAGGAATGCACGAAGCAAACTGGTTTCTTGTCAATTGGTTAGTCACTCTGCAGGACTTTTAATGTCACTGCAGCCCCTTTTTTTGCATGCATAAAGCATTTTACACATGCTTTACACTTCATAGTACTTAAAATCAATCAATTTCTCTTAGGCAGTGGTTGCATTAAATTAAGGCTGTAACCAGTCCAGTTGGAGAAGAAGTTGACATATCCCAGTTTTTGGCAGGGTTAAGAATGGCTAGATCCCATTCACTGAATGTTGGCAATATTTTTTAATTCCTATGATGATGAAGGCATTGCCCGCCCTACTTAGCCTCTGGTTGGCTTTCACTGATATTCCGACCCAAATCTAACCAATCTTACTCCTCATCCCTAAACCTAATCAACCCAACACCCTTCGATGGTTAGGATCTAGCATCTACCGTTTCCTTCCTTTGTGGCTAGTTACTGTAACTTCCATGCTACATCCTGAAAAATAGTTGCAACTTCCAAGTTCAAAGTAAAAGATGCAGGTCGGCAGAATACATCATTCACTTAGGAATCAAATCAAACAAACTGGCTGTTTTTTATTGTATTAACTCTTGTTTTTTTGGGCTATTTTGACCATTTTGGAATCCTTTCATTCAGCTTGTATGCATCGCTTTAATTTTTTTTACCATGCCTTGTTTGGTATCATTTTATTTTAGTACAACCTCACCTATATCACCTGATAATTATACTTAATTTTGACTTACTTGATCAACATTTTTAACCTAAAAAACATCCTTGAAATATAATATATTAGATTAAAATGAGGATAACATGTAGTTCTATATTTTTACACTAAATATATTTGACCTTTTCTACCGTTGGTAATGATCTGCTGTTAGCCTGACTTGAGGGAGGCATCGATTATACTAACAATTGTTGATTCGTTTCTGTCAGTTGACTAATTTCCCAATAGACCTATCATTTCAGCAATAAATCAGACGAAGCCCCAGTCTAAAATATTGTTTTCACAGACCTTGTACCCTGAAGTTGAACTCAAGTCACCCAACAAACAGCCGAGTGGCTAATTCACTGAATAATCTAAACCTATCTTTTGCTTTAGCATCAGTGTCCTTCAGAATAAAATTCCTCTAATGGTGGCTGTTAGCCATTCTGTCTCTGTGAGTGTATGATCCTCTCGGGCTTGACCCTGTCTGCGTCTATCTCTTCAACATCAGCTTGTGTGGTTGTAAATTTCAAGTTCAGCTGGTGTCAAAAGGATGTCTGAATTTCAGGTTGGTTAAGAGAAGAAAAGTCATTAATAGTACATAAAAAGGAGATACATAGCTGTATTAATGATGCTGCTTAAACCTACTGTTGAACTATCAAAACTGATATTCTGCAGCTGTAGTTTGCTGTGTTTCTCACTTGCTTGGTCTACATTTAATCAGGTTCCCTGATATGCACCCCTTGTACTTTAAACTATTCTCTCCCCCAGTCGTCAAGCAGAATGACAGGCTATCTCAGGCTCCTATTGTGGCAAGCTGCCGGTGCCACGCATTTACTCCGAGAGCTGATAGCACTTTCCATTTGCTAATGATTAGTTTGTGCCCCAGAATGAGGGCTGTTTGTACCCACTCTGCACTGGAGAATCATATTTTATCAAGGAGAGAGGGGTCACAAGAACCGCAGAAAGAGGCTCTGAGTGTCCTATTACCTATTCAACAGTTTGGTGTATTTCTATCTAAGAGTCCCATGTTTTGCAGTCGCTCTTGTAGCAGTAACATCGCGCCCCTTCTCTAGCACCCTTTGTCTGCTCTGAGTTTGGGGTGACTCACAGCTACTCTGGACAACTTTGATCATTCTTTTAATTGCACAATCCTCTGTGAAAGAGTAAAATCCCCCAAACAAGCCCCATTTTTAAGAAAAATCCTTGCACGCTAAAAGCTTTAGTCCATTAAAAAAAGTTCGACTTGTATGTCCAAAGATTTGTCAGAATGGACGTCTTTCGACCAGAGATTTCAGAAAAGATTGACTACAAGCCTGTTAGACAACCTGGTCAACAACAACAACAAAAACACTTATTTTGAACGGTATTTTGACAGCTTCATAGTGACTTACAGCACTTTGTGAGGCACTTGAAGCAGAAGAACTGCGGTCCTATCTCAATACAAAATGAGACTTCTCACTTGATTTATTACCTCAGGAAAATTATTGGGGAAAAATTATCTTTTTCTCAGTCTTAATCACTAGTTTCAAGTCTTCTCCGAGACAATATGATGTTAACTTGTAAGTAATGGCCCCATTTAGAAGAATTTAAACTAGGAAGCGGAGTGTGATTTGGGGCGTGGCTACCTTGTGATTGATAGGTCGCTATCATGGCGTCAATCAGGATAGAAAAACTAAACTGTGGCCTGCACAGACTTTTTGAAGGGCAGCGGCAAAAAGAAAAAAGATGTTAAGATTTGGTTAAACAAACAAGGTTTCGCTCTGGGTTGGTTGGTGTCATCCACCTCCCCTCCAACCCTGCCAACAGCAGACTTAATTGGCTTTTAACATCACATTGCTTTGTCACTGGACTAAAAAGCAAAAAGGAAGTTACAGATCAATGAATCTGTGGTTTGCTGAAATGTAAAATACCATTATCTTGTGATTCATCAGAGATGAAATACTCCAAAAAGGATATGTAGCAGAACCTCCATCATCCCTTAGTCAATTCCAGCCATACAAACCATTTGTTTGAGTGAAACAGAAACCTCTGAGGTGAAGACTTGCAGCACAGTTTCATTCATGTGGGAAAACATCAGTACAGTGTTCAATTCACAATTCACAGAGATGAAATGATGCAGTTGTCCAAAAGAAGTCAAAGAATTATGAACAAATGAAGAGCCCAGGACTAAAAAAGAATCAAAGCATCATATGATTGGTGATCTCCCCCAGGGGTCGACTCTGTGGTGGTGTGATCATTAAAACCTCACACCAAGATTATTACATCGAACATCAGCATCTCTTACATTTTTTGTCATAAAGACATGTAAAGTCTACTAGCTCCATTCCTACAAAGCATCAAGACTAAATGACTTATTAAGTAGTAAAAGAAAGAATTCTAATGCCATGGGTTATGAAATCATTACCCGTTAGTCCAGAGTGGTAAAACCGGCACTGAGCAGTGGTAGAACTTCCAGTTAAATATGCAACTCCTCCTGGTGTGTGGACTCAATAAAATCTTGTATTTCTGCATGTTCATACACCCTTCGGCTTCAGCAGCATGCCGCTATCATAGCAGCCTATTAATCAAGTATTTACCCAGACTGAGAGCCTGTGCGTGTGTGTATACTTGTGTGTTTTGTCCATGTCCCGGCTTTTTGATTGATAGATATTGAGCTGCTGTATTTGCAGCAGAGATTCAGATCCAATCAAATATGCCTTTACCGTGTTTACCTGCAATTATTGTGTAGAGGCTTTTGTCCGTACACAGAAATGCACACACACACACACACTCAGATATTATAAAAAATGACCAAAATACCCAGCCGCAGTGGCTTGCACTTTATGAAAAATCATCACCACCACAACCCAACTGGCTGTGTCCGTTCCCCACCTTTCGCATAACCACAGGGTTTCTCTCTCCGCCGCAACTGCCGCCCACTTATGATCCAACTTGCTGAGAGAATAACAGGCTGCTGAAACTTCCAATCTGGCCGCCAACCACAGCGCTAACACATCAGCCGAGCTGCAGACACAACCGCAGTCAGCTATTACCCAGACTGCCAGCCTCTGCTGGCTTGGACGCTGCACTCTGGGTGAGTGCAGTGGGCCTGTGAGGCAAGCAGGGAAACTCCTGCGTCTCCAAAGTCTGACAGACGTCCATTGTTTACAGCTTAAACTGCAGGCTTGGTTTGAGCATGTTATACTAATGCTAAATGCTATTTTACCGTTCCAATTGGTTCCGATTGGCTCCAATTGGCTTCAATTCGTTCCTGTCTATCCGCAAATATGTGTTTTCAGACCAAACATTTCTACTACATACCTTCATCACCAGAATACTGAAGTGAAGTCAAAATCACTTGATATTTTCCTCATTGCAAAAATGATCAGTTAACTTTAAATAACTTACTGTTGGTCCATTTGTCCTTGTTCTTGTTCCAAGCTGTTGTTTGTGTTTGTTTGGTGGTAGTTGTTGGTGCTGCATTGGCTCTGTTTGACCAGTCAGCGTTCACTTACCTCTCTGGACATCACAGTAGACTTATTTCACTTTCCTTTCTTGGAGATAAAACATTACACAAAAAATTGGCAGTCGTTAGACACAAGAAAAAGTTCAATCTGCTCCAAAGACGCCTTTAAATGCCAAACCAAAATACGCATCAATCATATTTACATGTAAGTGAATTCAGTGTCCACAGTTTACAGAACCTTCATGTCTTTGGACGGAGAAAAGAAACCAGAACATCAATCAGCAATCAGGAAACCCACAAGAACCAAATACAACACGTACAAAGAAACCAGCCGGGCGGTGCCAGCTGGGGGCCCGCCATCAAACACGAGGAACAAAGAGACAAAACGTGACAGATTTAGAGATCATGTCAACTGTAGAAAGTGAAGCCTGCACATTAAGTAAAGAAAACTGGCTTTCACGTCAAAACTGTTCAGTTCTATGAAGTGAAAGGGGGTCCATAAAATGACCAGATTATCCAGTTTTATTGACGAACAAATAAAGTTATAAATAAGAAAAGAGTACAAATTTTATTGGGATAAACATCAATTCTCTCCCAACACATTGGACCCTAAAGATGTGTTGAAACACTGAATGGAGACATAACTTTGTTTAAATGAAAACTCTTTGGGGTATCGTTAAAGAGGACCATTGGTTCTTTAAAAGCAGGAGCATCATTAACTTAATCCTGTGTATTTATTGATCCTGTCTCAATAGAGTTAAAGTAACCTTACAGGTCAAAACATACTGCTGCTTCCACCCTGTTTATGGTTTCCTGTTTTCATCACATGGTGCAACTTTATGAGTGGATTTGACATTTCATAGTGGAACTTTTTATTATTTTCCGCCAATATGATCCATAATTCTGTGTGGGAGAAGCTGAAGCTGTATCGGTTTTACTGGATTGTCACTCCACCCGTGTGAATCTGTGCGTCTTCGTTTCTCAACCCGAGTATTTCGTAATGAGTACGTCATCCAATGAAGCTGAATGGATGAAAGTTTCCTGGATTTTAGCGCCCTAGTGTGCATCAACCCAGTGGCACACTCTCCTCAAAGCCCCCGCCAACCCCCCAACCTGATCTCCGTCTTTGAAATAGAGAGAGGAACGCCAGTGTGATTGAACTCCTCTCTTTTATTTCTCCCCCCTTCGCTCGTTTCCCTCTGATTGAATGTGTTTTATCTATTCGTGCGGGGGGCGCGGAGAGGGGGTGAGGAAGAGGAAGAAGGAGGGAGGGATGAGGAGGAGGCGACGGGAGGCTCTGCGGCACAAGTCGCCGTGATGAAAGGGGTCTTTCACTCTTTTACTCTCCCCGTCTTTCCTCTTTTCAGCTGTTTGAGGCGTCTCATCAAACGGGCCTGAATAGTAGACGTGACACTATCTGTCTCTCCACCACCACCACCACCCCCTCCCCTCTTCTTGGTATCTCACCCACACATCCCTCCATCCTTCCCTCCCTCCCTATCTGTCTTGACTCTGTCTTCTATCTACCTGCGGCCACCGACATCCGTCCACCCATTCACTCGCTCACAATGGCGCTCAGTGACCGCTGACAGGAGGCCGAGGGAGAGAAAGCCGAGCTCAGGTTCAAGCTGAAATCCAACATTAAAGCCCCAGTTATAGATTTCCTGTATTTCCTGTTTACTGTATATAAATGACACGGCAAGGACGCTCAACGGTTTCATGAAATCCACCTCCCGACATGCAGACAGAGCCGCCTCCTATTGTTGTCAACACGAGTATAAAAGAAACAAGATCTCCAAACTAAACGACAGAATAGACTGTTATTGTTTGAATCAGCTGCATTTTTTTTTGTCATTTTAACTAATTAACATTCTGTTTTGTGGTTTGATTTTAAAGTGTCAAATCCCTTTGAATTTATCATGTTTTCATGTTAAATCTCAACCTGAAAAGTAACTAAAGATGGCAGCTAAATGTAGTGGAAGTATAAGGTTATATATAATGATTCTCAAGGAAAGTACACATACCTTAAAATTGTAGTACTTGAGTAAATGTACTCAGTTACATTCCATCATCTAAACCCTCCTCATGACTTCCTGATCATGAACATGTGGGTTTAACTGGTTATTAGTCAACCAGTAATGTCCCATTAAAAAGAAATGTCTGAGCTTATCACATTGAGGTTTTGTGAGGCTCTAAGAATGGAGCACCCAACAAAGAAATTGAGTGAAACACTGTGTTTTTGTCTGGATCTGATGGATAACCTTGG
The DNA here is from genome assembly GCA_903364295.1 of Serranus cabrilla. Taxonomy (NCBI): domain Eukaryota; kingdom Metazoa; phylum Chordata; class Actinopteri; order Perciformes; family Serranidae; genus Serranus; species Serranus cabrilla. The sequence continues at coordinate 387,826 of CAFUXE010000439.1, read as the reverse complement.
GGACGAGGTACAGCAGCGTGTAAGAAGCATGTGGGACATTTCTAGTTTCTTGCTTTAGTCACGGCGTTTGAATTTTTTGCGATATCCCACAGATATACGGGCAGAATAGTCAGAACAGGTGCAGCTGTGCAGGCCGCTTAGGGAATGAGGGGAAGGCTAGCGGAGGTGGAAGTTTTGATGTTTTAAAAAAAAAAAAAGGTGGGAACAGAAAAACTAGTGGGGAGTCGAGTTGAGAGGAAAGAAAGGGTGGCGAGCGCTCGGCGGTTAAGAGAAAGAAAATGCTGGCAATCGGCGAGAACGAAAGATAGGGTTAGGAGATATGTTTAAAGGTGTGCACAGGAGATGGATAAGGGGAGGAGTGGAATGAGAGAGGGCGAGAGATAATGAGAGGGGGAAAGAGAGAGCGAGGGGATTGAGAAGATAGAGACGATTTCCTATTCCGTCAGACGCACTGTGGCTCATTCATTATATTCCCCAGGCAATTACCCAGGCCACCTGCTTTGTCTCTCCCCTCATTGTTTCCATCTCTCTCTGTCTGTATCTTTCTCTCTGTCTTTCACTCGATCTCTGTCTGTCATTGTCTCTATCGCTCCTTCACCATCCCTGTGTGATCCTTGCTGTTTTGCCAACTCTTTCCCCTTGCTCGGCTCATTTCTCGGTTTCTCTCCCCGCATTGTCTCTATCCTCCTGCTTTTTTTTTGTGTGCGTCTGCTTGTTTAATGTGAAAACACTGACAGATTGGTGTGTGTGCGTGTGTGTGTGTGTATGTGTGTGTGATGTTGGGCCAGTCCTAATGAGCTCAGC
>CAFUXE010000439.1:355598-379924 GCA_903364295.1 Serranus cabrilla | reverse complement strand
GTGTGTCTTCACGTGTGTGTATGCATGTTTTTTTTTACAACCACGATTGTCTACCGGCGTGCATTCGATGTGCATTTCTTGTGCGTGTGCGGTCCTCACGCGCAGGCCCAAGCAGCCCATAATTACGGGAGCTTCAGGCTGATGCTGCCTATGTTTGATTACAGTGATCAAGGGCCAAGTTATGGAGACTAAAAGTGCCATCACCTAGTGTCAGCGCGCGTGTGTGTGTGTGTTGTGTGAGCGTGCAGAAGCAAAAGACTTTTGTCAGGAGTTCACATTAAGTGGAGCAAACAAAATTGTCGAGAGTTAAATCGCTCCGTCAATGACAAGATGTGCTGAAATGCTTTTGTAGATTTTTGTTATTTGGTGGTGTTGCCCCTCATTCACACCGCCTGTGGGTTGTGTTTCAGTGTGTCTGTGCATAAGAGAGTGTGTGTGGTGTGTGCTTTTTGCGAGAGGAGAGAAAAACAGAACAAAGTAAAATATTTATGTCAGAAGTTCACATTAAGAGGAGCAAAGTAAACCAGTGGGAACTGAAATCCCCCTCCGTGTGAATTATGAGCGTGTGAACGCTGCTTCCGCTAACTTTTGAGTTCCATTAAGCCGAATGCAAGTCGTCTCCTGCAGCAAGTTGGGAACGATGACTTTGTGTTGGGTGGAGGAAGGTGTTTATATCACTTGCGCCGGTGCTCAGCGGTGGCAGGGAGAGCCTGTTTAGTGAGTGTTATGTGTAAGGGAGGACATTGATTGGCGGTCATTTATAAATGATGGTGCATAATGTAGTACATCCCCTCCGATGGCAGCGACTGGCTCAATAAAACATGAGGCCTCCAGTCAGGAGATGAAATATTAAAAGCAGGCAGAAAGGATATAGGAGGCGCTCCTCCCGGGGGAGCGGCTGACGATGTGTGTGTACGTGCCCACTTGTCTGTGTGAGCATTTGTAAGACACTTGTCCGGGCTGAAACCAAAAACTGTTATCAAATGTCAGGCCAGCTGGCGGAGAGATGGAGAGTAAAAAGTCAGTCTGTGGTTTAGCTGGCTAAAGTATGGAGTGATGCACACAACGCGAAAGGAAAAATATCAGCTGTAGTGGCTTAATGGAACATTTTGTGCTTTCATATGGAGTCTGACACTATAAATGTGAACACTCTGTTGTGTTTGGGTGCAGTCGCTAACACTGAATGAGTATCGAGCAGCTGGATTGAGATGATGCATCTTCCTCTCGCTATCTTGTCACAGACGCCTCCTAAACGGCTGCAGATAGCACAAACGGGAGACATCTCGCCGTGTTATCGCATCGCTCCCCATTTCCTTTTGTCGCCGTGACAAAAACTTCTAATGCTAAAAAAAAAAAGAAGAGAACCAGGAGGGTGAAATGCAGAGCGAGGGGGGGACGCATGCATTGCCTGCTGGGCTGGAGGCTGGAGAACGGTGTGTGTTCAGGGAGCTTTTCCACATTCCACTGCTTGTCAGACCTGATACCTCTCTGCCTCTAATAGGGGCACAGGAGAGGACAGGCAGCATCTGCTGTCAAAACCAAATTATCTTCTGTCAACAAAGCAGGAGGGAGAAGCGGCGCCTCAGCCGGGCCTGTGGTCACACACACACATGCACGCATACTCTCACATTTTAGGGGTTTTGACCATTACAGGTCAGTTAAGGCAAGGCCAGGCGTGATTTATTTCTTTATTTATTGACTTGTGGCAGTTTTGTGGTCAGAAGTGTGGGGCTAAACTGCAGCTCAGTTGGAATTGCTGTTGGATTAGGAAGAATACATTATCAGCTGGTGTTGTGCCCTGCAGCGCTCTGACAGTTTCATGATGGAGGGGACAGTCCAGGGCTGTCGAGCCACTGAAGCTCCCGCTCTCCCAAGAGGAAAATTATGTGGTTGTGTGGGCGGTGCAGAATCACTATAAGTCAATATATGGCACCTTGAATGAAATTAGCTCGGGAGGAGACACCACATTTCACCATGTTGCTCTGAGCCTAAGTGAAGGATTGCCAGCTGTAATAAACAGGTCAGCGATATAAGATACTGGGGCTAAATGGGGCCATGTTTTTTATTTATTGTCTTTTATGGAAAAGACCAGCCAAGTCCTTGACTCTTCAGCAGATGCAGCCATCTGCACGGCTCCAACTATGGTGGTTATGTTGGAAGACAATCATTCAGAACTACATCTGTTCAGCTACAGGAGGTATTGAATTAAAACTGAAATCTCAATACAAAATCTGAATAATATTCCGAAACTAACCGGGGATTCATGCATTCAAATTAATCTATTTCATATTGTGACTGTTGCAGTTTTAAACACGTTAATAATGTTGTGAAATAGGCAGTGGTGGAATGTAACTAAGTACATTCACTCAATTACTGTACTTTAGTCCAATTTTAAGGTAATTAAACTTCTATTTTATGTAACTTTATACTTCTAATGCACTCTGACTACTTTTTACTCAACTACATTGAGCTGACAGCTTTAGTTACTTTTGAGGTTGAGATTTGACAATAAGAAAACATGATACATTTAAAATTATTAAACATTTTTATGATTTAAACCTCATAAATACTATGTACCACAACCTTAGTGGGTCCATTCTGCAAAACAAGTACTTTTACTTTTGATACCTTATGTACATTTTGATGCTGATACATTTGTACTTTTTCTTACTTCTTCTACCACTAGAAATAGTGCTGCTTGGTTAATTTTAGGCAGCAAAAGTACGATCTAGTTTGGGTTCAAATATCTTTTTATGTACGTAACTAGATAACATTGCGTAGGTGACATAAAACGTGACATAATTGGCTTTTGGTTCACTAACTTCCCTTTGCGGACTTTCTCGCTCTTTATACTCGGCTGCATTGCTTCAACTTCACTATTACTAAAAGTCACCTCCTGGTTCACATTTACATATGTTATACAGGAATTGTAAGAGATTACTTCTCACAGGTATTAGTACAAACATCCTGCCCCATGAAATGTACTGAAACAACACAGCAGCCATCAGAATGGGAAGTTTCTCACATGTTCTGAAGTGCTTATTTAATAGAAATATCACTGTAGCTTTAAATATTCTAGTCTTACACACACATATACACCACACATGCACACCGTCTCTCACACACTCACACAAACACACACCTTGTCATCTCCCCGGGCCGTTCAGTTGGTTTTCACAACCATCCAACCACAAGTGCATGTGTCACTTCATTCCTCGGCTGCATCTATTTTTCATGGAGGTAAATTGCATGGCGCTGTTGTGCGCTGAACTCTGCCTCTGTAATCCACAGAGATGACCTCTAATAACGCGGCCCTCCACCCCTCAAACACATCAACAGCTCTGAACCTCAACACCAGCTCTCCCTCCATCATTCCAGGTAGCTTTTTCCTTTCAGTGCTCTTTGCTTTTCCCCTTCCCTTTCTATTTATGTATCCTTTCTGCAACGTTTGGGTCCTCGTTTCTCTCCAGCTCCGTCCCCCCTGTTTTCTTTACCATTTTCATTTAGTTTCTTTCCTTTCCTTTCCTTTCCTTTCCCTTCCCCTCTCCGTCCCTTTCCTTTCCTTTCTTTTCCTTTTCTTCTTAAATTTTCCACACCTTTCCATCCCTTTTCTTTCCTCTTTCCTTTCATACCCATTTACCTTTTCCTTTCCCCTACATTTTACCTGCTGAGGTTCATTGCCACGTGTTTCCTTGTCCTTCCCTGGACAGAATGTTTCCTTGTGATAGCGTCACAACCGTGCAAGATTCAATGATGAAACTTTCCAGGTGTGTAGTTATTATTTCATAATGAAGGCTTAGTTTGCAGATGGGTGCGGTCCAAGCAAGGCTGCCAGAAGTAGAGGTGTAGAAAACAGGGAAACCAACTTTAAGTCCAATTTCCGAGATGATGTTGTGGCCGGTGTGATGATCTCTAGTTATTCTGTTTTCCTGCCCTTTCTCCTTAGTTTCCCTCCCTCTTCTTTTTCCCTTTCCAATTTAAAATGTTCACTCCCAGTCATCTCTCTCAGATCAGTCTTGCTCCCTGACCTGAATATTAAGCACCTGTAGTACAGTAGGCCTGTACTGTACCTACAGTACGTGTGTCTCAGCCCGTCACTCTGGCTGAGTTCACATCCTCTTTGATCTGACGGATGCTGGGGCTGAAGACAATAAACAGATGCTTTGATAGCCTGCGGCGTAATCCAGAACCCTCACACTCCTTTACACTGTAGAGGCGGGTACGGCAGGTACGGCCTCAGGCACATCGTCCCACGGCGCGGTCTGTGATTGTATTGGGTGTTTGCCACGTAGTTTCTTCATTTTCTTATTCAGGTTTTGCTTATTTTTAATTTTTAGACTTGAGCTTCTATATATTTGATTCTAGTACTTTTTTTTGTCTTGTCTTTTAGCTAAAGTCCCAAAATGACGTAGCCTATGTTTACAAAGCTAAAGTAATTACGATCCCTGTCTGTTGGAAGCAAAGAGGGGAGTTGGGTCGATTTTGTCTTTTTCACAGATCATCGAGCACTAATCAATGGTGTAGTAGTATTCTAGTCCTCAGTACATGACTCAGAAATGAACTATCTTACTCCAGAATCACATACTGTACATTTAAGTGAACGTAACCAGGTCCCTGCACCCGAACAAAGTCGTCATTTTTTTCAGAAAATGCAAATATGTGTCATTCTGGAAGTCATGGACCAACAACACATTTATGTCTCATTGTTGCAGGTTGTTGCAGTTTAATTAATGTGATAGATGTTGTTTTTCCAGCTCCCTTAGCTCCCTACGTTTCACCTAACCTTCTACTGTAGCTGTCATTCAGCTTTAACAAGGATGTTTCTCAAAACTTTGTGAAAACCCATAATTTCATCTGATAACAGTAACATATGATTTACTTTTCTGATAACTTTGCAATTTAATGCTGTTAAAATAAGCCAAGTCTTTCTTTCACTTCCAAAACAAATGCATGTCATGAGATGTGTGTGTTTAGGGAATCACTACCTCTTTTGTCCACAGGGGTCGCCAAAACCAATATGAAATTGAAGTGCCTTGAAGTTGCCTTAAGCTGTAAGCATAGGAATATATGAGTAAATTACCATCTGTTTGCCTGTTAAATGTGAAAACTCAAGTGACACTTTTTAGATTTAATATCTAATTATAATGTGTTCAAGAGAAAACTCCCCTCACACCTTGTTTCAGCTGTCAGCGTAATACATTTCATGCATCAAAATCAAACTAATAATAAAAAATGTGCCGTTTCATAAGAGATAGAAATGATGCAAATCTGAGAAGATAAATAAGAGAGGAAGGGAAGGGGGCAGTTAGATCGCTGCTCTGTGCAACAGATAATCAGGATTGGGAATGAGGATCTTTAATGGCTGTCAATTAAAAACTAATTAGAGGGTGTAAGCTCAGCTAGATCGGCTATCAGTCCATTTATCATCACACAGCTGTCTCAAACACACGCACACAGACACACACACACATTATCATATAGACATTGTATTCAGGATTTTTTTCAATTCTCTCATTTCTGCCTCTATTTCTGCCCCTCCAGCGTTTGTGCACATGCACAACAGAAACACGCGTGCGTGCACACACCTGCACACTCGAGCACATACGCACACACACTCCACCAAAGACAGTAAATACATATGGAGCTCATTCAGCGCCAAACCAGCTGTAATAGACACATTCCCTCCTCCATCTCTTTCATTTACCAGGACAGAATTGCCTCTGAATTGATGGCAAATAGTGGAATTTGACCCAAATGTATTTCTATAAATGGCTGTGAACAGATAGACAAATGAAAACACATGACCTGATGAAATTGCAGAAATTTAAATTCATTGAATGACTTGTACCATGACAACCAATTAGTGACAAATGGATGTATATATCTCCAGGGGCATCAATCTAACTTCAAAGCAGCGTGTTAAGTGGAACACAAGTACACGGGACTCTGGCCTCGTATAACGCACTCACACTCTCATTGGTTCAGAACAGAAGGAATACTTCAACTTTTGAAGGAATAAAGTGTGAGATGGAGGAGGAGACAATTACCAGTCCTGTCTTTCTGTTGAGTAATTAGCCAGTTTTGCCAAGATAAGCATAAACACTGGACCTGCCTCCAGCCAACTAGTGAGTAATTAACGCACTATAATTAACCTTTAAATGAACAGAAATGTAAAAATGCAGCTTTCTGGAGTCTGGTTCAGTATCCTCACACCTGTACAGAAAAGAAAACCGAAATCTGTGCTTACTCAGTTGTTGAGATTGCTGAAAATGTGTCATTTGTCATGCTAAAATTTTGCACAACTGAAGTAAAAGAGATCACTAAACCCAGCAATTTCGATAGGATAGGGAAGTCAGCTCATTAGCAGATAGGGTTAATGAGTGTAGCTGTGACTATATAATCATTTAACTGAAGGGAGAGGAGCATTTTAAGGCAACATTCCTTTGTTAAGTTTCAGGTCATAAAAGTCAATGTTTTACATTGTAAGTCTTCTGTGAGCTGGCTAGATCTAGACAAGACTGCAGAGCTATTCCAGGTCCAACACACATCTGCATAAACACTATAAATTCTGTAATGAAAGTTTAACATCAGGTGAGCAGCTCTGGTTGGCTGCTGGGTCAAAGTCCAACCTGTTGTCGGGGGTTTGTCCAAAACTCAGAAGAAAAACTGTGAAAGAGAAATTGTTCTTCACTCTGTGTTGTGCTCTGGCCTGGTCACTGCAGAGTCCAGCCCTGCTCATTACATCTGGTTACTATTCTTTCAATAAATGGTCAACTTTACTTGGTTATTTTAAGTTTTATGTACAAACCAAGTATAGAGTGAACATCCGGGCAGAGCAGGGAGGCTTTAAGTACCTCAGTTCTAACAATTTCTTACCTTTGTCACTGGTTGTACTAGCAAGTCAGACCGAAGTGGCAGAACCCCTAAGTGGCTCTTTTAAACCTCAAAAGTGACTTTGCCATTTTGCATTTCTTATCTTAAACATGCACAAGGCAACTTTGCATTTTGGAGAAATTTTGAACACTTCAAAAGCCAGAAATCAAATGTTCTGTTGTCAGAAATGCAGCATTTTGTCCTCAGTGTGGCGGGGGTGGAGGTGGGAAAAAGGATCAGCAGCTGTCCAAGTTTAACTTTCTCTGGACGGAGTAAGTTGCTTCTGTGTAGGAGGAAGGTTTTCTTTTCAAAGAGTGACTCTGCATTAAATCAGTTGTACAGCTGTAAACATGGTTATATGTCTGAAAAAGCATTAACCTTGCACTTAATTTCAACTATTTAATGTGGAGCACTGCACCAGCTTGGAGGTTCAGAAGATCATCAGTGTGCTGCTTTGTATAGACTGAAACTTTTCTCCACGTTGCCCTGAATGTCGCACCTCAATCAGTGGGGTCACGGCAGGTGTTTGACTTTTAGCGGCATCAACTGCTTTGTAATCTGAAAATTGCTTTCACCCTCAAGTAGCCCTTGGTGAGCCTTTATCAGAGACACATCTCACCCCAAACATAGTTTTGCTTCTTTGAAAATTAGGGTGTAAGGTGAAAACATCTTTAGTACTGGTTTGATGGAATTCCATCAAATCTGAATCCAGGATCAGATTGATTTATTGGCATTTGCTGTCAGATCATTTTAGAACCCTGTAAAATGCATATGTATTTTACAAGACATTTGGTTTAATTTTATCAACAAAACTGCTCTTTTAACACAAAAGAACAATCCGGGACCATTTCTGAAGAAATCAATTTCCATGCTTTTATTCTGAATATAAAGTAAGAGGCACAATACTCGACTAAATGAGTTCCGATGTCAGTGATGGATCGGGACAAAACGGCTGCTTATTATCTCAATAAAGGAACAAGATGAGTAATCAAAGGCGATAAGCATTATCCTCAAAGTGAGAAAATTAGAACTTGTACCACCTGTGAGTGTGTGTGTTCTTTTTAATGACGTGTGTGTAAGCCTGCCAGGCCTTTTTTGGGGTTTGACAAATATATGTAACATAAAAGAGTGCACCCATTGGAACTACTTTGAAAAGCTCTGCCCACAAGACTAACATTATGAGCTAATTCTTTGAAATACTACAAAAAATATACAAGTAAACACTTTGAACTACATTTGACAGTGCACTCTTTTGGCAGTTAGTATAAAAGAACCTGATGTAGGCTACTGCACTGTGTTGTACCAACCTTAAATGATGCAACTTAACGTTAAAGGAAGCCAACTGAGCAACAAAATTGGGACACAACTGCCAATTTCAAATCTAAAAACTTCACAAAGAGCGAGAGAGAAAAATGCTTTTCCAGTGATTTGTTTTTGTTTTCAGAGCGGTTGCCAGAATCAGCACCATGGTCCGTCAATTATTTTTTTCTCACTTTTTTCCTGCTGCCAGCAGCTCCTACATTTTAAGAAACATAGTTGCAGACACTTATGTTTTGGCGAAAGATCAATCAGGATTTGTTTAGACTCACTTCCTATCTATGTATATTTCCCATGCTGCCAGCTATGCATTCCTGACGACTTTTTGGCAACTGGGATAGCACTTCCTGTGTTCATCAGAGCCAGAACAGCCAGGTCCAGTCAAGATAAAACACAGATCCGAAGTACAATCAATTAACATGTTCTTCCTGCAAATAGTCGCCCCCTTTCCCATTCACGCCAACTCAATCCTAGGACTTGTTGGGACCATGTTGGCATGTTGGGACCACCAGCACCAGCAGTCCTAGATCACTTTTGTTCAACTTTGACCTGCAGATTTGCAGAGATATCGAGTAGATCTTTGGGACAACCAAGTGTGCCATTATGACAGTTGAAATCACTGTTTGCATCATGTTTCTAATGCAAAAGTCAGCAGTAGCTTCATTAACCCATGACTAGGATCTTTCCCTAACATTTATCTTAGCCTTGACCTCAACTTGCATGCGGAAAAATATCCAAACTTTGACTATCGCATCTTCAGATCTGTGCAGATCTGTCCTGTAAATCATTGTTGTAGAAACAGTTGAAAAGATAGACAGCTCTGATAAATGTCATATTTTTGTCCTATCTGCAATGTTAAATGTAGGATGTTCAAAAAACATCAGTTAAGTTTCAAATATTGCGGTAAATATATGTTAAAATGGTCGTACAAGGACTCTAAGTGGGTTCATTCTGCATAACGAGTACTTTAACTTTAGATGCAGTGGGGAGCAGAAAGATACTTTTGATTGATTTAAGTACATTTTATTTTTTATTACATGTTTAACCTTTTTCCAGTAGAAATCCAAAATATTTTTGATTAACCTGAAAATAAGCAAAAGAGGTCCCCTTTAATTTCATGCATTTTCTTTCTATTTGGACATGACAACCAATACAAAACTCTCCAGATGTTTGATTGTTGCTCAGGACAGTGTGACCCGCTGCTTCATTCAACAGTCGAGGAAACTGTGGGACACTCTGTGTCCCTCTAAATTCACCTAATTTCAATGATACCGCGCTTTGTCATCTGCCTTGTCAACATTTGTCACTATGGGTGTGCAGATTCCTCTGTGTGTGTGTGTGTGTGTGTGGTGTCTAGACAGGAGAAGCCTAATCTATTTTCCATGTTCCCATCCGGTTCTGTTGGAGCCTTTGAATGGCAGATAAACAGAGCGGGGCTAAGGCTGAGGCTTCATCAAGAGGATTAATTCTGCGAGTCTTATCTCCAGAGGAGCCTCTCTGCCTCCTCTTTCTCTTTCCTTTCCCCATAGGCATGGAGGGCTCTCACCGTGCACCACAGAGTTCACTCCCAGTTCACACACTTTACTGTACAAACCGCTGCCATAAGCTCGAAATCACACAGCGCACACCGGGACACGCGGCGTCTGGTGAGCACGCCAGTGGATGTTGCACGTAAAAGTCCATTTGCAAGTTTATATTTGCAGCAGAGTGGATTAGTGTCAGACGGAATAAACACAGACAATGAATGCAAACAGATTAATTATGAAAAAGATAGAAAATGGGGCGAATATGATGAAGTAAGACAAAAATCAAACATGAGTATTAAAATATGTCGTGTCTGTTGAGGACGTCTTGTTTATGCAGTGATGCTGCCAGAGACAGTGCGATTGTCACAGTCTGTCTAAAAGCACAATATTTGAATATGAAAGGAAGTTGGATATGAAATGTACATTATCATCAGTTTTAACAGACTGACGCTCAGGAGTATGGTGATAAAAATGAGGACGAAGATGAAAACTCAAGTGAAATATGGCTTGTGGATGGTCTGTGAAGAGTCAATTAAGGATAATATATGCAATAAATATTTGATTTTCATTATATTTGCATGGACATTTAGTCATATTCATCATGTGGTATTAGAGGATCTGATAAGGTTTTAAATATGAGCTCATGATTGAATAGTTTGCCTTTTACAAAGCTAACAGATGCCCACTCTGTGCAGGTATAAACACACACCGATTGAGAGTTTGGATGCTGAATGACTGTGTTATTGATGATTAAGCAGGTGGTAGTTGTGCTTTGGTGATGTGTGTAATCAGTAGCAGAGTAAACTGTGCAGCAGACTGTGAGAGAGACGGCACAGATAACTGTGATTTCCACAAACAGTCACCCAGAGTAAGAAGTCCTTATCATGGTTATTTATCATTATCGGTTGTCATTGATAGTGAATAGGTGAAGCCGTGTTTTTCTGCAGGGAGATGGTGATATGCTTGTTGCAGCTCTCGAGTCAGTTCCTTTCCAGAGTGAAGGAGTTCACTGCGTACTTCGGGGTCTTGTGTGGGTGTTGTGCAGGGCTGTTGTGGTGAAGAGGAAGCTGAGCCTGGAGGAGAAGACCTCGATGTTCCAACTCTCAACTTTGGTCAAGATCGACAGAATGAAAATGCAGATGCAAGAAACCACATTGTGTTTCCCTCACAGAGTGGTAGCTCGAGTTTAGAGATTAGAAGAAGCATCAAAGGGGCCTTTCCAACTGGGATGAGACCCTAAAGATCAAGCCAATGAAGAAGTGCCTTAAACCTGCATTCTATCTAATGACCAGCAGGGGGCGACTCCACTGGTTGCAAAACAAAGTTTGTTTGTCAATCAATGGGAAACTTAACTTACTTTTTTTGAGGTTATGGTCTCAATCACTAGTTGTAAGTCTTGTTTAATACAGCGTGATGTTTATTTAGTAAATTATGGTCCTATTTAGAGTAAAACAGACGATTTAGCAGCGAATATTTTAGGGTAGGGCTACAGGTCGCTACCACAGTGCACTGTCTGTTTTCATCTAAGGACTTGATCAAAGTTATCAGCTGTTCTCTTAAAAATGTAAAGTCCAGTTTTCCTTTGGACTAAGACTGTTAAGAGCTGTATATTTTTAATAATGATGCACCTTGCTAATCATGGAAGCTAGCACTAGCATTACATGGTTATACATTAGCATCATCTCTGCTGTTCTGCAACACTGCAGGTTGCAAAAGAAAAACATATGGCAATGGACAGATAGTTTTGTCATCCAAAACATCCTGAAGCAAACCAATGGGTGATTTAACACTGACTACTTCTATTTATGTTTTTCCTGGGGAAGTTTTGGGATCACTCTGGATGTGGCTCGTAAGACGGACATACTTTGCTTGACCTAAACCTGGATCAGTGGCTAAAAATGAATGAATTAATAGATGGACTCATAGAGGATCATTCATTTTGTTTTGTTTCTACCATTCCTTCTTCTTTTGCCAATAGAGCCAATAAACACATCCTGATAAAGTTAGAGGCTGAAACATGTTGGAGATTTTTCGGTGATCCAATAAATCACCATCCTGACTGAAAGAGAAAAGTGTGCACTCTTCACTTTACGTTTTTAGATAGAACCAATCGTTGATTTGTGATCATTGATAGAGGTCGGTCTAAAGGAGCTGTCAGACTTCATTACACCCAGTAAATTTGGCAAATTTTGTCCATGTTGTGTGGAGAAGAAGTCTAGCATGGCTAGCAAGTCAATGGCAGAAATCCATAATCAATGTTTCCTGAACCAGGAGGTGAATCCCATCCATTGAACAAGGCACAGAACATGTCTCATGGAAATGAATGGGAAGAAAACCCAGAGTGACGCTGCAAAAATACAAACAAGAAGTGAGCTATTTATCCCAAACACTTTCTCCAATCAATACTGCTCAGCTCAGACAACTCCCCATAGTGCTCGTGTAAAAGATTTCCTTTTAGCTGCTAGAACTGCTGTTTGTAGTTCTTTTACTTTCAAACACAACTCATTAAAGTGTTTGTGTACTTCCAATGAAATGATCAGAAGTGCAATTAAGATTGTGTTATTGTTTGCAGATCTTTGGTGTTTGGTGTTATGGTTTTTCTTGATTAAAATGCCTTCTATTCCCAACAAGATCTCCAACCTGTAAGACAAAATACACAGTTTTTCAATACCAAACATAAGCCTGTTTTGAGCCTTGTGGTAAACAGCGCAGCGTTCTAAAAATAGAACATGTGTCATTATACATACACATATACATGGATGTAAAAAAAGCTGCAGTTTCTGTGAATTTCTGCTACCAAACCACTGAGCTAGGTTTAGGGAAAAAAACATGAAGTTATATGAAAAATTTACATTTTGTGGATAAATGTTAGTTTCATTTTTAAAAAAGTTTAAAAAAGTAAATAGATTCACATGAATGCAGGAAGTGAAGTAGTTGCGAGGGTGATGTGAGCCACAGAGAATACGTAAAAAAAAAAGTAAGCTACGTTAAAAAAGTTAAGTTACGTAAAAAAATGTAAGTTACGTAAAAGAAAAAGCTGTTCCGTAATAAAAAGTATGTTACGAGAAAACAGACAGTTTAAAAAGTAAATAGATGCACATAAATGCCAAAAGTGAATTAGTTACGAGGGTGATGTTAGCCACGAAAGATACATAAAAAAAAGTACCTTACGAAAAGAAAACGTTTTTTCGTAATTAAAAGTAAGTTACGAAAAAAAGTTATGTTAAAGTTATGTAAAAAACAGTTATATGAAAAAAACAGGTAAATAAATAAATTGGGAGCAGAATCCACAGGCAGCAAAAACACAAACGGGCAGATTTCCTTTTAGCTGTTATGTAACGTTTAAACACAAGTCAATAAATCGTTTGCGTACCAAAAGTCGATTATGGAATTGAAGTTGTGTTATTGTTTGCAAATCTCTGGTGTTTAAAGCCCTCCGTCCCCTGTCATTGAGTGTGTTGGGTGGGCTCGTGTGTGAGCTCGTGTGTGTGCCTGGTAGCCACGAGGCAGCAGCTGACGATAATCTCTCGGAGGGGTTCATGTCGTGGTTGTCACGGCGATCTTCCCGGGGCTGATGTTGGCTGACGGCTGGTGTCACCATTGCTTTCCATCACTGGCCCTCTGATGGCTCTCATTTCATTCTGTGTGAGAGTATGTGTGTCGGAGTGTGTGTCGACACATGTCGGAGTGCTTTCCAATCGCTGTATAACTCTGTTTGTGTGTGTTTCATCTCCTGTGTGGCTCTGTAGAACACATTTTAAATTAAAGCAACCCAAGGAAGCAATTGTTGCTGCAATCAGTAATATTTCCCTCTGTTTTTATTACACATTTTCTATGATATTGTACTTACATCATCTTCTCATTTCCTTTTTTCCGCTTTAAACCTGTTTGTTGCTGGGAAATGTCTCCACATGGATCAATAAGCATTCGACTTATCTTACATGTTTTTGATTATGAAGCCGGAGCACACACTCCGCGCAGCCTGACTGTCCACTCCAGTCAACATCAGCAGCCTGCTCTCTTGAGTTCACACCAGCAAATGACAAAAGCAGAGCTCATATTTATTTCTGTTCAGTGTAAAATAGCAGCTTGTCCAGTCTCAACAATGAATGAATGAATAATAAACAAGTTCACGAGTGCAATTTATTTTCGATGTTGAGTTTTCTGATTAAATTAGACAAGTTTGTTTCGCTCTCAGCGGGTTCATCTGCTTGCTTGCTTGAATCTTTCTCTGAATGTTTGTGTGTGCGTGCCTCCCCGCCTGCCGATTTGACTTGCCTGCAGATGGCAATGTGTTACATTTCTATAACAGTCTCTCTCTCTGTCGAGCACAAGTGCTGCTTCTTCTCCTCCCGCGGCTCAGGCTGGTATGCAACTCTGCTTAAAGTCGTCACTGCTGAATGGACTGAGGGAGGAAAAAATGAATACGTACTTTGCATTTCAATGACCCGACTTTTCCTCGTTCTCTAACTTCATTTTAATCCCTCTGAATCACTGCAGTCGAGGCAGAATGAAAGTAAAATTGAAAGAATATCTGTGGCTTGTAACATATTGTGATAGCGCCTTGTTAAAAGTGACATGCCATAATGTGAGGAAAAAAACTCAATAAACATCACTGTCATCCTGTACGGCCGGCTTTCTCTCCCGCCTTAATTCATACCGAGTTACATCTCAAAGCTGAAAATTTGAGTCTAATTTGGAAGCTATGAGTGTTATACAGGTTGTCAGCGTCTACAATGATCTGTCATCCCTCAGCCGGGCTCATGCAACGCTGCATGCTCTCTGCACAGAGAGAGAAAGAAAGGAAGATAGAGAGGAGGACGAGCTGATGGAGAGAGACAGACAGAGACAGAGGGACCATATGGAGTTTCATAGTTTTACATTTCTCTCGCAAATGCTTTCCTCAAACTGACTCATGTTGTTTTTATTACTCCTGACAGTAGTAAACAGCTGGTGTGTGGGGTGAATAGTCTGGATTTCTGTCTGTGTGTGTGTGTGAGCGTGCATGTGCCTTTACACATGCAAACATGGGCATTATGCTCCGGCTTTTCATACCTGTGCTCATGTGTGTGTGTGTGTGTGTGTGTCAAATCTGAATGCATTCCACCACTCTGTTTACGGGCCGTGCAGCGTGAGAAGTGTGTGTAAGAGCCGATGCTACACACTCGGCAGCCATGTCCAATTGAAATAGATTGGAGCCATGGAGGCAGGGTAATTCTGGGTGTGTATGCAGTCCTGCTGTAATCTTCGTACTCCACCACGCCTCGTATGGTTTCTTTCTCTTACTTTTCATACATAATGAGATCGATAGCTCCGTGGGCTCCTGCAGAAAATAGAATCACAGAATGAAAGCGTCTCTCTTCAGCTAGTTTTTCGAGCAGATTTTCTTTACAGGTTTTGTCCTCCAACAACAATACCACTTAATCAAGTTCATCTACTGTCATCTTCATTCTTTTGACAGATGCTATTAGAGTTTGAACACTCGTGGCCTTGTAAGGTTGTAATTACACACATAACTGTTGGTCTGATGAAAACCAGAGTAACAGCTTTATTGCTACTACTAAGGCAACAAATGTCTTAGTTTTAGGAAAAGTATTTATCCTTCCACACTGGCTGTTTCAGGTCATTCTGCATCTCATTTCTTATTCCGTGTCCCCTCACATGCTTGATCCTCAAGTAACCCTGCAATCCATTAGGTTTAATAGAACGAAGGATGTCTGAGTCCCCATAATTCATCAAGAGGGAGCAGGGATCTTTCCCAAAGGAGGGCAGAATGGGGAAATTGGGTCCCACTTAGACGATAAAAATGGATGATTTGCTCCAGTTATTGGGGTATCACACTGTGCAGCTTCCCTCGGAAAGTTTATTCATGGCAGCTGGAAAAGTGGCTTTGATTGATTGTTGGAGTTCAGATTGAGGAGGAGCCATGTGGACTGTGGGCTCGGTCATGAGTCAGTGGATCAGCTCCTGCTTAGATATTAGGGGGAGTCATTCACCCATCCAGTCTGTACTGTACATGTAGTCTGCAGACTTTAATGCATCATATACCTAGAGGGGGATTAATAGTTCAATCAAGCACTTTTATTTGTCACATCAAGGTACAAATCCAGCAAACTGCAGTCCTACAGCTCCTTCAATTTGTGCATTATTCACTCCAGGTATTACTGGAACGCTGTCCGAAGATCCATGAATCCCAGCCTATTTTAACTCCCCAATGCTTTCCCATGCATGTGCCATCTCTGAGTTCGGGTAGAGATCTGAAAAGCGATGGTCTTGCTCGCCCTCATAGTCTGCATCAAAGCTGGGGCCCATCTTCTCCAACCTTCCCTCTGTTTTTGCACTGGTGTTTAAAACGTTGCCCAGCCAGGTTTGCAGAGTTTGCAGGAAACTGATGACTTGATCTTCCTAATTCTGAGGAGAGATTTTGTACAACTAATACATGAAAAACAGACATAAGAGCAAACATCTTTTTTATATTTTGTAGCAGAATTGAGGGAGATGTGACTGGAGAGGACCAAGCCTTCTAGACCTATAACTAGTTGTGTAGTTCAGAGTTAAAGCAGCTACAGACAACAGCTATGATTGGTTGTTTTTTTGCCTAAATGTTCCCAGTTCCAGTGGAGATAACAGGAGCAAACACATAGTTAAGAAAGTCAAAAACCAGTTCCATAATGTGTCATTTTCAGGAAAAAAACATCTAGCAGACCTCGATCAAGCATCTACCTAATAAAAAGACGAACCTTTCCACCACAGCTTTATACCACAATGTACAGTTCATTTAATTTAAGCATATTATGACCAGATCCTGCACCAAACATACATCTAGTCTAGAGTTTCCGTAGGCATCTTTGTTCACTGTTGTAATCTGAGTGTTTTCTTACTTATCATGCTGCAGCCATGAGTCGGATCCAACGACTGACAGACAAATTTGAGATGTGATTTTTCATAAAAGGCTCGTGTTCAGCTCCATATATCTTGTGCACCTCTGTTTATTGTTATTTAGCTCTTGTTGAATGCAGCAGCACCCAGGCTGAGAGGCACTGCTGATGGGATTTGATGTTTTCATCTTTCTCTTTGACTGACATGCCGAAGCTAACCATCTCCCTTTGCTCTCTCCCTCCATCTCTCTCCGTCTCTGTGCCCCTCCCTCCCTCTCTTTCTTTCCCTCCATCTATCTGTGTCTAGGAGGACAGACACGTCAAGAATAGCAACAAATGCTGTTCGCACAGCTGATCTTTATTCATATTTTCATTTGACGACACTCTGCCACAACAGGTAATGTCCTCTGGGTCAGGAGGCAGCACAGTCAACAACTTTCGTATTCATTTGAAGTTCGAATTCTGTTTATTAAGTATAAAACTTTGCTTCTATCAGGGATATTAAAGTGGACATTGACTCCGTCGCTGGATGCTGCAGTTACAAGGTAAATGTCACCAGGACAACACTGACTGAACTCCTCAGAATCAATACAACAACATCTAAAGTGGAAACTCGTTGACACTGGTTCAAACTTGGAATAGTGCAACTTAAAACCAGGACAACTTGAATAAAAACATAATGTGAAATATTTGTAACAACAAGAAAATCCAGCTATGAATCCATAAATGACAGAACAAACGGCGTCCTTTTAATCAGGAGAACGAGGTTCATGTCCCATGTGAAAACTAAAGCATTCTTACGTTTTTATGTCAATTCATGTTTTTTACGTAACTAACTTTTTTACGCAACTTAGGTTTTTTAAGTAATTTCACATTTTTTAAAGTAATTTCATGTTTTTTACGTAACTTACTTTTCTACATAACTTACATTTTTTGGGTAACATTACGTTTTTTACGTAATTTCATGTTTTTTACGTAACTAACTTTTTTACGCAACTTTTACGCAACTTCACGTTTTTTATGTAAATTACATTTTTTTTTAATTCACTTCAGGTTTTTAAGTAATTTCATGTTTTTTAAGTTACTAACTTTTTTTTCGCAACTTACGTTTTTTGTGTAACTTCACGTATTTAATGTAATTTCCTTTTTTTTTTTTTTTTACATAACTTCAGTGGCTCACATCACATTTATGTACATTTATTTACTGTTTAAACTGTCTTTTATAACGCCTAACCAGGACGTTTTTAGCCCGAAACTTGCAGCTTTTCTTACATTCATGAACCGTACGTGTATGTATAATGACGTGTGCTATTTTTAGGACACCCCGCTGTACAATGAGCCGCAAAACGCTCGTATGTGTCATTTGGAGAAACATTCGTATGTGTCGTTATGGGTGTATTGACACACGGCCTATTCTGTCGTTTAGGTTGGAGATCTTGTTGGGAATGAAGATTTCCTTAATATACAGTATATTGTGGGATGTACATTGGCTTTAATGTACTTGTTTTTGTTTGTTCCATTTGTCATTTTCATTGGTTCATTATTGATGAAAAAGGCTCTGGGAAAGGCAATGCAGTCGGCCCTGCACACACAGAAACACACAGAAACGTCACACACTTCCATTTGTCTATTTGCTCAGCTAACGCTGTCGGCATTTGAGCTGCAAGTCCTTTCTTTATGAGTCCTGAGTGATTTAGCCCTGAGAAGCAGAGTGCTCTCTTAGAGCAGTCAGAGCCACTCAGCACTCAGTGGCAGACAAGAGGATGGGACATTCAAGTGTTGCCTCTAAACCTCGTGCATCCAAACATTTCTCATTTTCTTGAAAATAGAAGCTTTCTTTAAAACGACCTTTGAACCCCAACAGACCACGGTACGCGTGTGAAAACCTTTAGTGATGACAGGCCTTTTGGACTCAAAGTGCCAACACTCAGCAGGCCAATTTCATGTCGAGAAATTAAAGAATTAGGTTCTTCCCCTCAAATGCTATTGCTATCAGGATAAAGACTGTGAAGCAGTTTCCAGACTCCTGTACACAAAGGTGTGAAAGAAAAAGAGAGCACTTACAGCACACATAAATGACAGGCGGGTGGAAGTGAGGGAATCCAGGAGAAAAAGGTTCAACACCTCAATGTTCAGGAGCTAAAAGTGAAAATATACATGAAAACCCAACATCACTGTGTGCATTAAAGCCTATGAGTTCTTCTGTAGCTCATGGCTAATATCATAAACACATGTACACTATACGGTTCAAACATTTGCATCCATTACCCAGTCAAGTGCAGATTCTGCAGTTCCATGCCATCTATTTAATTACCACCATATTTGAAGTTATTTTTTATTTAGTGCCCTGCTTCCATGTTCCCGAACACCTGCTGAGCTCAGGGACCTGATGGAGCTGGTTTCTATGGATGCCATATGGATACCGAGCAGGGCTTCGTGTGCCATTTATGGCATGTTCTAGTTAGTTTAATTTAATGCAAGTGGAATCCTTCTGACATCTTTTTACATTAGCTGTAGAGGGAGAAATGATTAGTAACACTTACATTATTGTTTCTGCCACTCGGTTATCTCAATCATAGTCATATGAAGAGCAACCGCTGGGGGTTTCTTTAAAAGATCACCCAAAATACACCATTTATAGTAGAAAAAAACTGTAAAAACAGGCATTATCATCAGAATTTTTCTATTAGAAAAAGTAAACGAAACAAATTTCTGTCAAAATCTCTTTATTCTACATGTGTAATATAAAACATGTCCAAAAAGCGTTTGCACGAACCAGATCCTGTTAGAAACGTTAAATTCTGCTCCTCAGAGACTCTGTGAAGCCAGGATTGATTCTGCTGAGACCAACGGTCACGTGACAAATATTCACTGAAAATCTGTTTACACAGAGCCGAGAGGAGGGGACAGGATAGGCTGTTTACACAGAGCCCAGAAGAGAGGACAGGAGAGGCTGGAAACATGGAAATTGTTCAATATATATAGCCTGTGGACACCCATTTATTTCCCATTATTCAAGACACTTGTAGGCACTTGGAAAAGTGTTGTTTATGTAAATTCAATTTAATTTAATTTAACTTTCTGTGCACAAAAGACAGATCTTAGCACTTCTAGTCATGATTGTGCTGATTCCATAGAGCTACAGGACTTTAGATTGTATTTATATTTTGTATATTGAAGTGAAATATAAGGCCACAGTGAGTAAAACGTAAAAAAAGCAAAAAAAAAACAGCCTGTGGTTCAGAGGGTTAAATTGGATACGTGATATACAGAACCATAAGTTGCTGTACCACAGTTAACTGTAAGTAAGACTTATCATGCCAGAGGAATCTGCAGAAATTACAATTATATGATGGTTTCTCCAGACCTGTGTGTTTGCCACAAATTAACGATTTCTGAATGGATTGGCAGCTCCTAAATGCAAGGTGAAGCCGGTTCATTGATTTTAAGGATTGCAGCTGCTCATCAAGGAGAAACCTCCAACATTTTGTCTGCAGATGCCACTCACTCACTCACTGACTCACTGACTCCTATCTGTCAAAGCAGAACTTTTTATTGAAAGAAATTGAGATATCACTCGCCTTTTTCTTGCACAGTGCACTTTACATGACTGTTAGTGGCTGCAGCTTGTCTGGACAAGACTTGGAGCAAGTAGTTTCAGCAGCAGTCAGCTTGGCTCCCACTCTGCAGTAGGGCGACAGTATTTACCCATCAGCTAATGGCCCACAGGTCAGGGGTGGCACACTCTCACGTCTCCGCTGTGCCCTTCTCTCCGACCTCATCTCGTGGTCGTTCGGGTAATGCTAGACGATCCCACTGGCATTAACTACACACACAAATATCTCTGTCCATGCACACACACATGCTAAATCGTATGCATGCAGGCAGGCAGGCAGGAAGTCCCTCACGCAGACAAATGGTGCACACACACGGTGTCGTACGCCTTCATATACACCCACACACACACAGTGAATGCATCCTCTTCATATATGCATGATAGGGAGATAAAGCTGAAAGGTCAATTCCATTAGACGATCACCTTTTAATGTCACAGTGCCTGGAAAGAGCAACTGCGACCTCCCCGTCTCCGCATCACATCACAGTGTAATCACACGGCAGCAGTCCGTCCCACAGGCCCCGCAGCACCAGGACACACTGACACCCAATATCCTGGACAGAAATCCTCCTTTCAGTCCTTAAAGGTCGACTGACACATTGGTTGATCATTTTTGTGCTGTCTGTTTACCAAATATTTACTCTGGAGGCGTTTTACCTGTCAGGATTATTCAATTTATTGTAAAATAGTGTAAATATATGTGCATTACACCTGCATACTTAAACTAGGGAAGCTCTAATCCAACTGTTTCCACCCTGAATCTAAAATCTCTTCACCCCACTGGAATCCTTTTTATCTTAGGTAACATGAGGCCAAGTACCGCCTCGGCCCGCCATGACGTAATGTGTGTAATTGAAAGCAGAAACAGCAAATTTTACAGTGACATTGAGAGAGAAATTGTGCATCGGTCACATCATTGCCCGAACCGCTTAACAAAGTCAATATCAGGGCTGATGATGCTGCAGCTGATCAGATCAGTGCTTCACAAACTGCAATCACACAGACAGCATTTCAATTATCATTATCAGTCATCAAATCTCAGTTATTTTTCCATTAAAGTTCATTCAAGTTTTTATTTTGTAATTAAATAAGATAATCTGAGTTTTCTGTTTGTGTTTACTGTGAAATAATGCAGGATTTCTGTAACACTGTTACCGACTTCACTGTCACTGGACTGTTTCACTAATGCATCTTTATCTGGAACTTCTCAGTTCATTTTTTTTATTTCCAAGGGGCGTTTCAACAGATATAGCAATAGCACCAAAATGCATGTGGATAGACAAACAGTTAGATCAGTGGTACTGGGACATAATGCTGAACCACCAGTGATGTGTCCCATGTGAAAACAGTAAACAGTTTTTTACGTAACTTACTTATTTTTTGTATCAAACCTTTTGATAGATGAGCCAGAATGGATCAAAATGATCTAAATGGCAGGATGAACTGACGTATCTGCTAGAACAAATAAAATATGAGCATATCCGCTTCATCAGGTTCCTGGGTTTGACCTCCAGCCATTGCTGCATGAATATCTGGATGCTAAGATGCTAAGTTACTGCTGATTAGTGCTGCTATCTTCCTGGCTCATTCATTTCAATGTATTTATTTCAGTACCTTCTCTTCACTTCCACTTGTTGCTCCCTTTGTGACGATGCGCACCTGTTTTGTACTTGCAGATGTGTGAAGAAGAACAACGTGGCTCCTCCTCTGCTGCAGCCCTCTGGTGGACTCACAGCAGGATCCTGCAGGACCTTCAAGCATCTAGACTGCGGTGAGTCTTCATAAACCAAACGTGAAGTGTTTTATTGCTTTTAAAGTCATATTCAACGGAAAATGCAGGATATTTCCATTTCTTTGGGCATTGCATGAGCATTGAAATGCTCAGATATTTCCAGTTTACCGAGCAGGAAACCAAACGGACGCATTAGTGAAGGTGTTCAGTAGCACACTTCAAAACCATCGTATGAGGCTCGAGGAACAGTGGCTACTTTAGTCCACGACACCGCTCCGTGTTGTCATTGTTGCCCACCATCACTATGTAGATGAAGCCTTTTTTAATACCATTTCCTGGCAGCCTGTGTGTTGTTGTGGATGATTGGCTAGCCCTCTGAATGGCCCTGATTGGCTGATGTCAGGCTGAATTTTCTGAGGCTAATCCCTCTCAAACACACACACACACACACCTTCAGACACGCCCACACACATACACACACACAGCAACACACACACACAAACACAGGTGTTTTCTCTGTATGCCCGCCACATTGTCTGAATGTTAATTACATGCAGAAGGCATCTGGGCCCGTCCATTGCTAATCCTCTTTTAATTATATGTGTCCTCACAATGACACAAGGTTTACAATGGTGATTACAGCCGTATTAGACATAGTGGAAAATAGGTAGGGGGACGCCAAGGGAAATGGCAATCATCATAAAGCAAATAAGAGCGCTTGTTTGTCCACGCCATAATGTAGTGGTGGCGATGGCGGTTTGTTTGTGTGTACACGTGTTTGCTTTATCTGCCATTTCTTTGTTTTGTTTTTATCTTTTTTTAGCTAAAACGCTGTAGGTGTCCTACAGTTTACCCAGAGTTTTTATGTGTTTGCAGAACAGAGATTAGTACCTTTAGCACATCAAAGCCATTGTATACATTATAATGAGTGGTATCATGGAGGAGGGCGGGATTCACCCAATTTCTGTTTAAAATTCTCAAACTTTTAGTGGATCTATTTACGTCTTGGTTGAAGGGTTAGAAACCTGCTGCTATAGTATAGGGCTGTGACCGTACAATTAAAGACACAGTTTGGTTAATAACCAGTTTTAGAGGAGAAAAAAACACCATTTGTATAAGGATATGTTTCTGTTTAATTTATTTTGTGCAGACAGTCGACGTGCAAGACGAATAAAATCCTTTTTCCGGGGACCGAGGAAACATTTTACCCTCTGGCAACTTATAGTTTCATTATAAATATAAGGAGCATTTCAAACACTTCTGTATTAGAGTAAAAATAAACACTTTCCCATCAGGTCACAACAGGCTATGAAACTAAAAAGCTTCTTTTATGCTATGAAATTGAAAAGACATTATACAGAGAATAATACAGAATACAAGTTGTACATTAGGGGGAATTAGTTCCACCTTGGTTATATTTGTTGTTTGCTTTATATTGATCCTCCAGTTGTATTCACTGCTGCACAGGTCATGTGTCCTTCATGCATGCTGGCCTTCAGTGAGCAGAACATCTCAGTAGTGTGCTGCACACATGCAGACAGAATATAAAAGGGGCTTTTTTTTGCGATTTCCTGCATTACTACGTGTCCTGTTAAATATGGACTCGCTGTTGGCTCCGCTCAAGAACATGCAGGCAGCTCTTTGCCAACGAGCGGCGCTGAGGAATGTCCCCAACGCTGGCAGGCCGCTGCAGCCCGAACATCTGCTGCTGGCTCCTCCAATCAGAACAATGCACAAAGTGTGAGACACGAGGAAGCGGCGGAGCACATCGCTGCTCCTCTGGACTTCAGGGATAATAAGTAGCTTCAGGCTATAAAAATGACAGAACACGGAGAGATCCGATGGACGGACCAGTTCCAAGACCTTTGTGCAGAGTGTTTGTCACGGCGAGCAGGAAAGTGGATATTTGGGGACTGAAGGTTGTCTCAAGTGTGTTTCCACTAGGAGAACTGTATGAACACACACAGATGCACCTCCTCGGCTTTAAAGGGTCCTGAGGGAGCTCCTCTCAGTGTGTAGGGGGAAACCATGAATAAAACGCCCATTTGACCCTCGCTGCTATAAAGCCTGTCTTTGTTGGGCCTCACAGGACCCTCTTTATCCCTCCTCCATCCTACTTCTCCTTCCTCTCCCTCTCTTAGATGAAATCTTGCCCTTTTGTTTTCCCTCCATCCTGTCATGGCCGGGCCTTCATGTAATATTCATGAGGTTCAGTGGGCTTTTTTTCTCCTGGAGATGTACAGTGGACAGCACAGAGGCGCCCCACATTGCGGCGGCGACCTTAGAACCCTAGAAGAGTTGACCTCTGACCTCTGGTGGCGCTGGCCGGCATCCTCAGTGCAGCTCATTAATCACATGGCCACAAGTGGCCTCAGAATAAAGGG
>CAFUXE010000439.1:316111-326570 GCA_903364295.1 Serranus cabrilla | reverse complement strand
TCAAAGTCCAGCACCATTTTTCCGCCCCAAAACCCCTTGAACCTGATTTTAAATGTATCATTTTTATTTTCTATGATTGTAAAGAGGAATCCAAAGTTCTCAAGGATCTATCAGAAATTCGACTTCAAGCCTATGAGTGGGCGAGTCACTGGAGGGCATGTATAGTGCAAGTAGTTTACAAGTTTATTAGCAGTGGTGTTGAGGAATATGAACTTATTTAGCATCTAAACCGACTGGAATGTAAAGCCTCTTTTGCACATAAGTCTCCATAAAAAAACCAAAGACTTTGTATTAATTGTAACTTAGTAAATCACCTGCAAAAGCACGAGTGTAACGGCTAAAAAGATTCTAATGCATCATCAGTGGCGTCTTGTGAATGGTTGTTTTGCTCCACATGAGACAGACGGACCTTTAAATGCGTTTCCCTGCAATACAGAATGAATCAAATGAACCAAAGTTCATCAAAGATCTTTCAGAAATGCTACTTTCGACTTGTGAGTAGGTGGGCTGGAGTGTGTTTGGTTGAGGTCATGTATAGTGCGAGTATAGTTTACAAGTTTTATCAGCAGCAGGACTGAGGAATAAAAGGAATAAGAACCTATTTAGAATCTAACCTGACTGAGAAGTAAAGCCTCTTTCAGCCGTAAGTCTTGGTTAATTACTTCAATGACTTCTTAGTGATTTTTACTATTTGCACATGCACTTTTTTCAGGAACATTTCTGGTAATGCCAGAATAGATGCATTAAAGGACGGTCCAATGGATGCAAAGCATCACGAAACTCAACAAAATAAGAAGATCTGTGTGCACGTAATGGGAGATTTCTCTTGGTGGGCAAAAAAGCACAAACTAGCATAAATGCTAAACTGTTTTCTAACACGTCATCTGCAGCATGTTGTGAATGGTTCCTTCACTCTGTGTGAAAGTGACTTTTCTTTCTAGTGGAGTAATTCTTGAGTTCTTGTAATACTTTTTCCACTTGACAAACAAAAAGTACAGTATGAAGTTTGAAGAGTCTTGAGTGAAACAAGTGGATCTATCTTCTTCCTGGCGGATTTGTATCCCAGCAACACACCAACATGCAACTTCTATGACGTGTCGCTCTGCTGCAGCTCGGCGTAAAAATTACATATTTAAAAGACTGTAACTTGTGACCCTGCTGAGGCTTCACAGACGGGAGAAATGAACCAGTAACTGTGTTAAACTCTCCTTTAAAGTGTGTTCATCTGAAAGGTTTTTCTATTATATTTCACATGATGCTCGTGACGACAGTGACGAAACCAGAGCTCTCTTCCTGCGGTCATCCGTCTCTGCCTCATCCTGTCCTCTTCCTGTTCTCCCTTTCACTCTCTCTTCCTCTCTTCCTCTCTTCCTCTCCCTCCGTGGCTCTCAGTGAGCGAGTGGGCTGCATATTGATTTTTAGTGTTGAACTTGCGTGGCTCTCTCTCTCTCCCTCGCTCTCCCTTTCGCCCCCACAGACACAAACTGACGGAGAAGTTGATTAGGAGCAGCTCTAAATATATCCTTCCACCTCCTCCTCCACCTCTTCTTCTTCCTCTTCCTCTTTTCCCTCTCTCTCTCTCTCTCTCCCTCACCCACTCGCTCTCCCACACCGGTTCAATCGCTCATTCTCCGCCTTTTCTCTCGCCCGATTCGCCTGGACGCTGCTCTGCCAAGCGCTTTCTCTTCCCCTCTCCATTTCCTTTCCACTCGCTCTGAGCATATCATTTGTCAGCCCCCCCAAAGGAGAGAGAAAAGGAGAGAGGTAGAGAGAGAGAGAGAGGGATGGAGAGACTCAGGCAGTACTGCCAGTTTTGGCTGAAAATCATGTGATCATTTGGCAAATACAGGAAAGATATGTTTAAATTAGCAAAGTGGTGGACATATTAAGTAAATATTAACTTTAGTTTAGATAGAAGTCGATGGGAAACAAGCTAAACAGCCCAGATGGGAAGAAGTTGGTACACTGTAAAAAGTAAAAGACATTCATTTGACAGGTTACACCTTCTATGTTCTGCAGTTCTACTTGTTTATAATGTGGCTAAATCGAATTAAAACTACAACAGCTCCAAAAAACAAACAAACATTTAAACATGTCGTCTTTGTTGAGTTTTCAGTTGAATGTGTGTCTCAATAGATTAGCAAAGTGTCAGATTCTTTATGTTTTACACAGTGTTGGAATCAGAAATGTGCATATAAATCTATTCTGCATGACTCCTATATACAGTATATGCACACACACACATATAGGCAATAACATGCGTATGCTCTAAAGGGAAATATGTGGTTTCTTTGCTATTAAAAGTTTCATTTTCTTCACCAGGTAGGCGCTAACTTTATCCGACTTTGTTTGTCTGTTTTTAGAGCTGCTTTACTGTTTGTTGCTTCCTGAAATAAAACAGGTGAACCAAAAGTGAAGGTGAAAAGGTGAAGGGTCGGGTGATAATTTCAAACCACCACTGTTTTACAGCGTTAGCCACATGTTTTAAATAGTAGTCATTCATTTTAGTATGAGAATGTGAAAAATAAATACTGAAAATCTCTTATTTTGAATTATAAAAACAGGAAATGATGATTACAATACTTTCAGTGCTTTAAAAGGGAATAGAAATGTGCAGAAACCTCCTGTTTGTGTTTAAGCAAGCTGCATTTTCCTGGTGTAAATGCAGATTAGTTAAGAAGACGTCAGGGTCCAGATGGGAGAGAGAGTCGCTCTGTTTGTTCTGCATCTATGTCGGCCGTCCTAGATCTGTAGTTGCTGTAGAATCTTGAGGGGAGCAAAGATTGATGAAGTATAAAGAGCGACAAAGTCCACGTAATGAAGAGGTTGGATGGTTCCTTGACATGGCAGCTTTAAATCCAACAAATAGGGGTTTTAAAATGTAAAAATAAACACTGAAAAACAGATATTTTGATGAATAAAAACCGGAAATAATGACTCAAATTCATTCAGTACATAGAAATGGAATCGAAGCATGCAAGAACTCCCTGTTTTTGTGTAAAGGAGCTTCATTCTTCCTGGTGTAAATGGAGATTAGTTAAGAAGATGTCAGGGTCCAGATGGGAGACACAAGTTGTTCTGTTTGTTCTGCATCTATGTCGACCGTCCTGGATCTGTAGTTGCTGTTGAATATTGAGAAGATTGGTGAAGTATAAAGAGCGACAAAGTCCACGTAATGAAGAGGTTGGAGTGGTTGGATGGTTTCCTGACACAGCAGCTTTAAATCCAATAAGCAGGGGCTTTAAAAATGTAAAAAATAAGCTTATATTGTGATTAATAAAACAGGAATGCATTAATCCATTACATACAGTACATGAAGAGAGAATAGAAGCACGCAGAAACCTCCTGTTTGTGTGAACGCGAGCTGCTTTCTGCGGGTGTAAATGGAGATTAGTTGAGATGGTGTCAGAGATACGCAGGGTCCAGATGGGAGAGAGAGCCGCTCTGTTTGTTCTGCATCTATGTCGGCCGTCCTGGAGGTAAACACAACACACCAAGGCCTTCTGCAATTTAGCACACTGATTGCGGCGTGGGACCAACAAACAAACAGGCTCGCTGGGCCGTTCTCCTGGGCGTGTGTGTGTGCCACTTTGCGTCCCCCGATTTAAATCTCATTTGCCTTCTCTCCCGGTTGTGCTGAGCGCTGAGGCTGATGTGGAGCAGCCAACCGCTCGGCTCATTGTTTGAAAGGGGGGGTGCTCATAAACTGAGCATTTTTCAGACAATGAGCACGTGGGCGTATGGCTTTAGGCATATTTGACAGGATCAAATGACTTACACAGAAAAGAAAATTCTGTCGTTTATGAAATAATCCCCCTATACTTATTTCATCCACATCCTCTCCTCTGCTTATTTTTTCTTCTCCTCTCATCTCCAACCCCCCCCCCCTTTAAAAGGATTGAGGTAAAATGGGAATCTGTATTCAGTGGGTGGTTTTAAGATACACTGACTTTGTTTAGATTTGAAATGCACATCACATATGCATGATGACATAAACCTCAAGGCTTGTCCTCAGATCTGCCTGATTTTGTCAAATAAAGAAGCTGGGGGGGAATACAAGGTGTTTATCATGCTGATGCTGTTTTGGCTCCGTCTGTGCAGGATGAACACACGCGTGTCGATACGTGTACCTGAGTCCGAGGGTTTTGAGTCCTCTGCTGAATAATGGGATCAGGGGTTCAAACAGGGTGTGTGTGCAGCTGATTGGAATCATTTGCACACACACAGTTCAGCGAGCTACATGAGTGTGAGTCCTGGTTAGTGCCGCGCTGTCACACCTTTCCACCCCGTTACTGCGTCACCGCTGCAGCTGCTGAACCCTTTTTCTGCCATAATGCACAGAGCAGATTCACAGGAGTTCATCTTTAGTAACTGGAGCTACATCGTAAAAGAAATAGTTAAAAAGTCTGGCTGCAAAAGTTGACAAACAACTAAGTTATTTTACAGGTAATTTCATTAAAAATATTTAAACATTTAAATAAAATTAATAAATTAACTAATACATTTTTAATTAAATTTTCAAATTTAAATCAAAATGTATTTATTATTTTTTATTTAGATTTTATTTTGTTTAGAAATTAAATAAATAAAAAATATAAAATAAATAAATATTTTTTTTACTTTATTATGATGGTAGATGGATTTTTTAAAATCTTTTTATGATTTTTTTTGCATTAAATTCAAAGTTTTACTTTAAGAAAACAGAAAGTTGCCTTCATTTTACATTAAGTAGCATAATTTGTATTTTTTGCATATATATATATATATATATATTTTACATAGAATATCCACTGGTACATTGGAACAAAATAACTTTTTGCCATCAGACTGTTTTTTTTTATACAGTTCTTTTTCCATTAAATGTAAGTTTCACTGTAAGGAAACAGAAAATTGCCTTAATTTTACATTTAAGACAATTAAGCAAGTGAACAATACTGTAAAAAAAACTTGCAATAAACATTTGTACTAAAAGTAATTAACTTTTAATTGAAAAAGAAACTTTTAATGGCATTTGTACTTGAAAAAACAAAAGAAAAAACAAGAAAATCCCTGGAAAATGATATAAAATAATGTTTTTTTGCTTTGTTTTGTTTTTTACAGTGTATTTCATCCGTTGTACGTCACTTCTCCTTTATTTCTTGAGTGTAATCAGGCTGTATAAAGTGCTGCATTATGTGCTGTTAAAGTGAATCATTACACATCGTTATTCATCACAGCTGCTCTGATGCAGGCGCCACATTAAGTACACCAGCTATATTTGTGCTTCAAACAATAACTTGCCTTTCCATATATCAGCTGACTCACAACTGTTCCACTTCTGCAGTAGTATCATCATTTTTATGACCTCGGGCCCGTGAGGTCGTGTCTTCAGTTTGTCTTGTTTGTTAGCAGGAGTAATGAAAAAATGTCGTCAGCGTGCAGCGTCACCCACTGAAGGAATCTGAAACCCTGATACACACATTATTCTTCACTTTTGTCCATATTGCAACATTCTGCATGACGTTGGCAGAGGTTTACACTCTCCCACTGCCCTTCTGTACTTACTCCAGTTTCTCATTTGTTATTACTTTCAATAGGATTAAAAGTATTGTAGATATATAACCAGTTAGGTTGGGAAACACTGGTTCAAGTGGAACAGAAAGCTTGACATACGCGGATGTTTTTTCTGTCTTATTGTGTTGCAGCTATTAGAAGCAGATTCAAATAGAAAGTGTTGCCCAGAGTAACTACAGTATGCTGGTTCTGTTGATTGGACATAAGATGTCTGAACTAAACCTCATATTAAACACTTGGATTTTTTATTTTTTGTGGATAAACTGTGCATGCAACGTCTTCAGGATGTCATCCACTTATGTTTAATTTATTTTACTTGGAAACTGTTTTAATTTATGCAAAAGCAAACCACCCAATGGCTTTTAAGACACTAACTTAAACTGGTTTACTCAGATGGACTCAAATCAGAAATTTGACAAGAAATTAATGTGACTTGCACCTCAAATTGGACTTTAACACCAACAACTTTAACATACTTGATATCTTCCCTGAGCCTAAAGTTGGCCTGTGTTATTTCAAGTTAATCTCCCTTTATTTCCTGCATAAATAATCATAAACATTCATTTATTCCCAGCAAGTTGATGCTTAATAATTCAGATCCACTTTTTTTTCAAACCAATCTGACAGCATCCAATGAAGTTGCAGAACAATGAAAAAAAAGCAGTTTTTGAAAAGCATTCATGATTTTTAAGGACTTGACTTGAGACTTGATCTCACCTCTGGATATCTCAGATTTTTAAGCCGATCTGAACCTTTTAAACAGGCTCACATTTTGTTCTTTCATACACAACAAGTTTAAGAGAAACTGTCCATTGCGACAAAGTCCTGCTTGTTAGCGTAACGCCGCCTCATGAAAGTTCCCTCAAAGAAACTCCAGAAAAGAGCAAATTAAGACACAGTGTGTTCTGTAGCTGAAGAGATGAAAACCAAGTTTCCCAGTTGTAAAGATGATTATTAAAAGCTCACAGTCAGCCGTCTCACCCTTCATCTGGGAGGCAGACAGGTGTATATATGCATTGCTAACTCGCACAGATGCACCGACACCTACTCGGAGACGTCAGGCCTGCCAGCGTGATTATTGTGGAGAAATTAGAGCTGTGCAGAGGAGAGCTAAACTCTGTTTGATCTCTGTGATGTGCGTGCGTGTGTGCGTGCGTGCGAGCGTTCGTGTCTATGCGAGCGCAGGAGACCGAAATAGAGACAGAGGAAAGAGGAGAGAGATGCTGTCAACTCCCTCCATCCTCCTCGTCCTCCTCCTCCTCCTCAGTGAAGCAGATGTCCAATTGAGTCTATTTAAAGCCGGTGCAGTATGGCTGCTGATGCTGAGAGCGTCGGCCTGTAGCTTTGCATTACTGTTGTCTTACCTACAGTGAGCTCCACTCTCTGTTTGTGCATTTCCGCTCTGCACAACATCAGCTGGAGATCGTTATTGTGCAAAACCTTGCAACCGTGAGGGGGGATTTTTTTAAAAACTGCTCTAATTGCACGTGGATTAAACATCTAACTGCAGCTCGGACTGTAAAACTACAAGCACAGTTTATTTCCTGTCAAACTGACCGTTTATCTGTGAGTGCATGTGCAATGACTAATATCATAACTCTGGAAATAACAGACCACTTGTGCTGAAACTCCGCTGGCTCCGGCAGAGACTTCCAGTCCCACTCTGTTCTGTTGTCCCAGACAATTATCTGAAACAGACACAGTTCCGACACTCTCTTCTTTGTTTTTTTTTCCATCGGGGCTCATCTGTTTTTCCCCAATGAGCAAATAGATACGGAGCTCAGAATAGTCAGAATAGGTGGGACTTGGCTGTTGCCGTGTCATTCTCCGCCAGGGATGACGCATCTGCTGCCATGTCGAGGGGAGGGGAAGAGAAAAAGTAGAGAGAGAGAGAGAGAAAACAGCAGTTATCAACAGGATGTGGTGGTGTCAGACAGGAAGTCAGCGCTGACAGCGAGATGCTCTGCAGGGCTGATGATGATGACTCCAACTGTAACACATGATGCATCACATGATCAGCTGATTAAACATTAGACTGCTAATTCAAACTTTAATAATGATACCATAATGTATAAAAAAAGTTATAATATGACATGCATTTAATTCTTCTGTCCGTGCTTCTTCTAAAAACACTCCAACAAATAAAAATGCATGTCAAACATTTTCTCCCCACTGACAAAAAAATCCATCCTCAGAGGAGGTTTTTAGACAAATCAGGACGCTGAGCTGGACACTTTTTACAGTGTGCAGACTCTACACTGTGCCAGCCCTAAAAAGGTGTGTAAACTCTATACCCCCCGGTGCATTAAAAAAACGGTTAAATGAGTTTCCTAGGTGGGGTTTACCCTCCTCTACTGTACATCTCTGCAGCCTGTCTGTGAAACACGGACCGGAGGAGGCTCGGAGACGCGTCTGCACAGCGCAGGCTTCGAGCGGGAGGGGGCGGAGGGAGAGAGAGAGAGAGAGGGAGAGAGAGAGAGAGAGAGAGAGATCTGTGACAGCGCTCATCACCCACTGAACAACCAGGACGGGTTGCATCCGAGCAATCGCTGCCATTCGCAGACGGAGTTTACAGCCTTTGCGCCGCTTTTTCTTTCGATCTTTTTCTGCCGCACCCCCTCCCTCTCCCGGTGCTGCCCAGCCAGTCGACCATGGTTTCTATAATTTCAGACCTGGACCCTCTGAAAAGCTGGAACGTGTTAAGGTAAGCGCCCGGTCAGTCTCTCCACAGCCTCGTGAGCCGCTGTAAGCGGGGTGATAGCAGCGAAGGGGGGGAATAGGCAGAAGTGCCGTGGTTGTTTTGGAGAAAAATAAGGGTGGGACGCGGCGCAGGCAGGAGGTCGCCGGCCGCCTTCGGAGCTCTGGTTCCGGCGCTGCGGTGCGTAATTACGCACGGATTGCGCCGTTCGGCTGCATTCTGCGCCGAGCACAGCGCTGATTCTACTTTCTGAGCCGCTCTCGCGCGCTTCTCCTCTGCGCTGTCATGAGTCTGACGCATGCAAGCTGCTCTCTGTCTGCGCACATCTCATTAACCCCCGACGCTGCCCCGTATGGCGCTTCATCACCACCACCATCTCCAAAACTTCGTCCATTCCAGTGTAGAAGTAAGAATAACACTCATTTATCACCCTCACCCCCCCTCCCTTCCTCCCCCCCCCTCCCCCCCTCCTCCTTCCACCTCCCACCGATGCTGATTTGGTCCCTCAAACGTTGAAGAGCCTCCACACTGCCAGAGAAAGTATGCCCCTGCAGGAATTTATCCTGAAACATTTACTCATGGCTGATTGCCTGCAACAGAGCGCTTTTAGAGAACATTAAATTTTATCTCCCGAGCTGTGAAACATGTTTCCAGCGCTGCTCCAGCACCTCACACATTTACTACTTGGCACCAGGAGGCGGTCCTGATACAGATCTGACTCAGGGAGCCTCTCCTGGGGTCAAAGGTGAAACTTTTCCCTGCTCCCCTCGTCCTGAGCGAGCTCTCTCCTCTCTGTCAAACAGCTATTAGACTCATAGGCAGGATACGAGGCTTTATCTCGGACCTGCAAATCACTATGAATACATTCACTGTCATTAAGCATCGCAGCAGAAAAGCCTATGAATTTAAAAGCTGGATTTTAAAAGGCCTTGTCCCTGAATATTTCAGCCATTTGATAAATAAGTCATTATTCCCTCGACAGACTCTGCGGCGACTATCGCAAATTCTATTTTAGAGACGGAGAGTGGAGACAGAACCCTCAAGACCCTCAAATTATTCTTTTAATGCTGCCTCTCCCCTCTTTTATCATTCTTATCCCCCCGCTGCCCTCCATCCCACCATCATTATCCACAAATCCAAAATAGAAAATGAGTGGAGTAATGTAGAGCAGGCATATTTCAGTAAACTGCTGCTGGACGGAGGGGGGGCTAAATGATGTCATTTCCAAACAGGCAGTGATGACCATCCAGAC
Source organism: Serranus cabrilla (assembly GCA_903364295.1). Classification (NCBI taxonomy): domain Eukaryota; kingdom Metazoa; phylum Chordata; class Actinopteri; order Perciformes; family Serranidae; genus Serranus; species Serranus cabrilla. Next base: position 317,067 of record CAFUXE010000439.1, on the reverse strand, counting down.
TGAGAAATAGGACATGCAGCTGACCCGACACACACACACACACTCATAAATAGCAGCAGTGGAGCACACACTCCTCTCCTCTCGGTCTATTTGCTTAACGGGGACAGATCTCCTGGTGGTATTAAAAATGTCAGGTTTTGCTAATTTTAGCGCAGATAACGAGTTAATAATTGACACGCCGGCCTCACGGCAGCCATGTTGGCTTTAAAGTTGGAAGGTCAAAGGTCAGAGTGAGGATTTCAACTTCCAAAAAGACATTTTTTGCAAACTTTTGCACAGGAGTTTAATTCTTGTCGTGTTTTTCGAGAGTCGTTATGGAGCAGAAGAGGAGAAAAAAGGAAGAGAGGAGGATTATTTACCTCCCCTCTGTCCCTCGTCTCTTCTCTTTATTAAACCTTTGTTATTTCAGATAAGAGGCAGGAGCAGCTGTCCCTCTCCAAAGAAGGCGCATCTTAATAAAGACCAGCTTACCGCCGGCCCGTCACTCACACTCTCCCGGGGTCACACACACTTCCACCAACCGGCTCGCACACACAAATGAGCACTCACGCCCACAAACACACTTCTCAATCATTTATGATAATGAAGCACCTCGGCGGCGTTCTCTCTGTCGTTCTCTCCCTAATGAGACTCACCTCCGTCACGCTCAGACACACACTTAACGCACACACACACACACTCGTATTATAAACACATAATAACAAGAAAGTGTTGAGTAGCAGGCGAACAAAGAGGAGCAGCACAAACACTTGATTTAGATCTGATTTTATACGTTTTAACTCTCAGCTGGAGATGATTTTTTTTTTTGGCGGCGCTTAATAATCGATGGAGGGATTTAACAAACAAAAAAAAGGCGTCGCGTTGTTCAGATCTGAAAACAAGCACATTATAAAGAGTTCAGATGAAAGATGAGACTTCACTGCTGTAACACAATTAGGCGGCATGATATGCATATT
>CAFUXE010000439.1:275862-295356 GCA_903364295.1 Serranus cabrilla | reverse complement strand
CAGGGGATCAAGAGGTGCTGGAGAAAAGAAGTTAGGGAGAAAAGAAAGAGGCAGAGAAAGATAGCACCATTACTGTCGAGGGTGATCATCACCATATCCGAGTTTTCCATGAAAAGGCAACAAGTGGAGCCTAATGGGAAATATGCAGATGTATGCAAATGTGTGTTGGATGGGTCGCCCAGAGGCCCAGTGGGAGATTAAAGCTCTTCGGGATGGAGAGGGCTGTGGAGGAGACGAGCACTATGAGCTCAGTGCTGCCATATTAAACAGAGGAAACCAACCAATTGTCGGCCTTGTTGTCAAGCTCATCACCATTAATCTCACAGATAGATTCGTCCTGATGGCTCCAAAGCCATCTGAAGTGATCAATGACGGACACCTTTAATTTGATCGTATCTTTGCGAGGATGGAATCCGGCTCTTTCATTGTTTCGTATGGGATGTGGTTATCCTGCTCCGCTCGGGGCCCTCCAGGGTCCCGCCGTGTGGATTTGATGGATGAGATCCCAGCGCCGCTATTTCACACCCTTTTCTCAGGTTGATCGGCCCGAAGTGACTCTGAGAGTTAGAGGAGCGGAGGCAGTTAAGACTCCACCGTCCGGCTCTCCACCGTTCACGCTCCACTTCCGCACTTGATCCGCGGCGGTCGCTGCGCCGCGTGGAGGCGCTGAGAGAGATACAGAGGAGACGGGAGGAGACACTCGGGGCATCCAGGGATACAGAGTCACCCTGGATGCCCCGAAGTACTGAAGGAAGTTAGAGCTTTTATAGACAGAGCTGCAGGTGGAGCACCCGTAAGCTTTGGATTAACAGAATATCACCATATTTCCGGGTATTTTTGCATCGTGATATTCTCGACGATACGACAAAACACTGAAAAATATAAAGAAAATATGATTTTTTGTGAGTTTCTGTATTTAAAAAACTAAATAAAAATCAAGCAAAAATCTAAATTGTAGTCTAAAGTGAAAATCTCAAAAGTTGCCAAATGATGAAAAAATAATCCTGCAAATGTCAGCGATGGAATGTAACTAAGTACATTTACTCAAGTACTCAAATACAATTTTGAGGTACTTTACTTGCATATTTCCATTTATGTAACATTAAACTTCTACTTCTCTACATTTTAAAGCCCCACATTGTTTTTTTTTACTCCACTACATTTAGCTGACAGCTTTAGTTACTTTTCAGGTCGAGATTTAACGTACAAAACCTGATCAATTTAAAATAATTAGACTTTTCTTTTTGTTAAACCTCATGAAAGTATATAACATAGTAAAAAATAGACATAAAGTTTGAACAATTTTGTATTTTCAGAGACAATCCTCTGTTAGTTGTGGTTTCATTTTGATTGTGATATGATTGGATTCATAAAGGTTTGAGAAGATATAGACTTTATCTGTCAATAATAATAATATTTCATGGAAAAATGGTTTATTCCAACTTTATTGACAACCGTATTTGTGACAATCTAAGCAGGATCATTCTGCAGAACGAGTACTTTTGTTACTTTCTGTACAGTTTGTTGCTGGTACTTTTGTATTTTAACGTGAGTAAGTTATGAATACAGTGATTTGACGTATTCATGGCAAGAAGCAATGATGTTTTTCTATCATGTAAGAAATAAAGCAGTGTTATCGTGGATTATATGACATAATTGACTCCTCAGTACAAGTGATGAGCAGCTGAAGTCACAAAGAGGAAAGATAATCTGTGTGGAGGAATCAGGGAGTTTACATGGCTGCTAAAGTCCAGCTGCTCCGTCACACGTTCAGCAGCATGAAACCCGACACACACAGGCCTGCGCAGCTCTCCTGCTATAAACGCATTACGCTAATACTGCCGAGCCAACAAGCGGCATGTAACAAGGATTAAACAGTGCATCGTCCCTGCTCCGCTCTAATAGGGTTCAAGAGAACGAGACTAAGAGAGCTGCAATTGACCCGTGATAACCCCGCCACTTCATGCTCTCTCTCCTTGTCTTGCAGATATACTTGATTAAGCTCTGAGGACCACAACACTGTACAGTTATATAAAAAACTTTTCCACCCACTAATGCATGTGAGAGGCTTTCAGGAGGTTTGCGAGGGCGAAGTTAAAAATGTCAGAGTATTGATTTATAGGCGCTCTTACAGCACGGATGGTATGTTTAACAGTAAACTGTAGATTTATGATGCTGCCAAATACCGTTGGACGGATGTGAACATTTGAGACTTAACACCTGCCGATGCAGGCCTGCTTTAAGACGGAGAGGCCGCGTATAGAGCTGGCACATACAGTACTTTAGTCATAACATTATATGTGGAAATGGCAGCTGGCCATGCACTGGGAAGCTCACAGATGGCCGGAAACGGAGCAGCCGCTTCTATCTCGAGGAATTACTTTCATATGGGACAATTCTGCAGCGCACAGTTTACATGCAGGTCCAATATTTGTGCAAATGCGTCAAAAAATTCCAGAAATTTTTGTATTATTTTATAGGGTTTTACAGTAAATACAGGGTTTCTATGTAAAAATAAAAAATATATATATTATATTGCTAAATGAAAAAATAAGGCTGAACTAAACTAACAAAAAAATTATGAGTTTTTTTAACAAAAAAAACTTCAACTCGAACTTCAAATTTAATGCAAAAAAAATTTAAAAAAATGGTTAAAAATTACAAAACACTGACCGTTATATTAAAGTAAGAAAAACTTTATTTAATCTACAGATATATATTTTTTAAATATGGATATTTACTATATGTTATCTTTATTTTTTAATTAGTTATCGGTAAAATGACCTATACATTGAGACATAAATTTAAAGTAATTTGAAAGTAAAAACACCAAAAATATGCATCATATTGCTTAATGTAAAATTAATACAACTTATGTTTTATTACAGTAAAAAATAATAAGTTCTTCATTAAAAGGAGCCAAAACACTTTGGTTAACAACCAAACATTATCGATACAAATATAAATTTGACTGTATTATTATAATGCTTAATTGTCTTCTGTTATGTAAAAACACAAAAAATAAACATCATATTGCTGCATGTAAAATTAAGACAACTTTAAGTTTTCTTACAGTAATTTAATACAAAAAAGGAATAAAAATAAATCCTTAAAGTCTGGCAGCAGGAGGTATTGTCATATCAAACTAAAACAAACATCTATATATTTTTTAAATAAAGTATCTGTAGAATCAGCTTTGTAAATGGTTGTTTACTGTAATTTGATGGTGTAAGTGACTTTTTATCATTTTCTAATGGTTGTTTTTACAGTGTGGAGTTTCTCCTTCTTACCAAATGACTCTGTTGGTGTAAATACCGTCGGCTCGCTCGTCTTTCCCTCCCTCTTCCTGTCCCACTCAGCTCCACTCTTTCTCCGCCGCTCCATCAGGCTGAAGTGAAACAAGATGTGATCGTCCTTAATGTGATTCTCATGTATCAACACACTCTTTCCTTGTCTGTTTCTAACTTCTTACACCACCCCTCCCTCCGTTCTCCTCCAACAGCGCTCATTTTTCCTACTTTTGGGGCATGTTGTCATGAAACGGGGAGTGTTGTGGGATGTCTGCGCCGTCGCCATGGAGAAAATCAAACAGTGATGATGCAGCAGCGAGCCCGGGTTCAGGCACAGATCCAGCCGCTGATTAAGGCTGTTACTTCATAACTAGGCACTGCTGTTTTCTAGGAAAACTCGGAGCATGACATATAGCAATAAAGAAATCTTTACAAGAGCTAATGGTGTGGGGGACTGTCAAGCAGAGGAGAGGTGCTTCAGGTTGAGTGTGTGTGTGTGTGTGTGTGATAAAGGCCGACTTCCCCTGGGCTTCAGACCACTCTGTCTGGATGTGCTCTTGCAGCGCTGCCTTCTTTAATGGTATTCCTCGGCACTCTCCGCTACATCCATCCATCCTTTCATCCCTTCAGCGTTCCCTTTTCTTCCTCCTCTCTGCTCGGCTTCCTTTCAGCACATGGACTTTCATTGCCTTGTTGGTTGTCCAGCTGTAATCAATCCAATAGTCCTGGGTGGTTTGGATGAGAACTGGACTGGTTTTATTTAGGGCGTTTGTACAGGCAGCAAAATACGACTTTTCTTTACGTTTTAGACCGTCATCCACCGCCATCTTGCTGATGTAGTAGCCGTGATTGACGGGGAGTTTTGAAGGCGGTTGTTACACTCGTGAGAGGAGGTGGATGGTTCAAACCAATGGTGGACTTTCACCCAGGAGAACTGGGTTCATGTCCCATGTAAAAACAGAAGTAAACGACTTTTCATGTAACTTACATTTTACGTAAGGTTCGTTTTTTACGTAAGGTTCGTTTTTTTACGTAAGGTTCGTTTTTTACGTAAGGTTCGTTTTTTTACATAACGTTCGTTTTTTACGTAACTTACGCTGCCCACATTTTGTAAATCATGTTTTTTATTGTAACTTATGTTCTTTATGTAACTCCTGTGGCTCTTGGTTTGATATTCACGTTTTTTAATTACTTGCATTTTTTTTACATAACTCCCGTTGCTCAAGGTTTGTGAATCACATTTTATTTTCGTAACTTGAGTATTTTCTACATTACTTACCTGGCTTACGGTTTGTGTATCATGTTTTTTTTACGTAACTTACACTGTTTGTGAATCAGGTTTTTTTTTATGTAATTTACTTTTTACTTAACTTCCATTGCTCAAAGTTTGTCACGTTTTTTTCACGTGACTTGTGAGTCATGTTTTTGTTACGTAACTTCATAACCAGGAAGTTTGTTGCCCTAAATGTAGCTCAGTGGTTTTGCAGCATAAAATCAAAGAAACTGCAGCTTTTTTAACTTTCGTGAACCGTACATGTCTGTATAATGACGTGTGTCAATATGGTTGGTATTGACAAACAGTCTATTCTGTCATTTAGGTTGGAAATCTTGTTGTTCGTCAGGTTGTAATCCCTCCAGTACTCCTTGGGTGGTTTGCGTCCCTTCCTTCAGTGTCTGTTTCCCTGCAGTGAAAATAACCGCCTCTCCATCCAACTGCTCCAGCAGTTATGTATTGAGTTTTATAGCCTGAATGGAGAGTCTGAAATTTTTGTAAACTTACTCAATACTGTGTAAAAAAGTTTATACATTGGCCCGAGGCAGAGAGGGGTTTTGTCAATAAAGTTATGCAATAAAATGTCAGGGGAAGTACATTTGTCAAATAAACGACATTGCGACATTTCCAGCCAAGACCTTTCAGTGAAATGACTGTCCACTGCTGCCTGCCCAGAAATGTCACTCCGTTTGTGGGTCGTCTAACTTTACAATGACAGGCCCAGAGATCGGGGTGGGATTTCACTTCTGCCTCTTAGCTGGTTTTAATTAGCTGTTACGTGTTTTTAAAGCGGTAAACGTTGACCTACATGACTTCTTTGTGGTTTTTAGGCCTTGTGATGTGTGCAGTTTTCTTTTATCCTGCATATCTTCTTCAATATAATCAATCCATGCAATGACTCACATAATATTTTGAACTTTTAGGATGAAAATGGTAATTTCATAGCTTTGCAAATGAAGATTTTACATGCAAAACACATCAGAATTTGAACCAAAATACACTACAAGAGGCGAAACGTCTTCCCAGACAATTACTAGTCCAGTTGCCTACGATTCAGATTTGCCCAGAATAGAATAATGACATTCAATAGTTATTACTAAAGTGAATACACCACTAATGCTACAACTTCAGCTTCCTCTTTCTCTAAAATAATCTGTTTAATAATCAAATATTCATTTCATATCCATCAGATTACATGTGGATGACACTGAATAGCATATGAGGGAAAACTGTCGTTTGATGACTTTCATCCAGGACTTTTTACGTAACTTCCGTAGCTTGTGGTTTGTGAATTGCGTTTTTTTACATATCTTTAATGCTGCTTCCATGGCTTGACATGACTTCACTTCTGGTATTTACACACATTTATTTACTGTTTAAACTGTCTTTTGCCCTAAACCTGGATCAGTGGTTTTGTAGCACAAATTCACAGAAACTGCAGCTTTTTTTTTATAACTGTGAACCGTACATGTCTGTTTATTGTCCTTCATTGATTTTTGAATATGCTACTTCATTAAAAGATATATGAAAGCAGTCAAAATAAGCTCAATTTTTACTTCTAATTATGTTTAAATTGTGCTTTTGCTAAGACCTGAGTTCTTAACCCATGTCCAGGCTTTATAAAGCTTCCATTGGGATTTTATTGCCAACAGTTGGTGCATGAGTACAGATAGAAAGCACTGCTGTCACTTAAGCACATTTAGTCTAATTAGTATGCAACGTATGTGCTTGACTACAGCAAGAAAAAGCTCACCCACTGTAACTCTCAAAGTTTCAAAAGTTATCTCGTTCTCTTGACATTTTGACTGAAGCGATGCTAATGTCAAAGCCGCTACAGTACCGTCTGTGCTTCTTATCCCGGGGCAACACTCGGTTATCACAAAACCTACAACATGCACTCTTTTGTCTGCCTGTCATTTGTTTGGCACTTTCCCTCCTCTCAGCTGTGGTTATCTAACTGTACAGAGTCTCCTACATGTGAAATTGAGCAAGCCCACTAGAGACGCTCTCCATGGGTCTGGAGTGGGACTTGTCCACCAAGTGGGGTTAATTATGCAAATCCCTGCCTCATCCTCAATGACTGGGGTCAAAGCTGTGATATTAATGATTTAGGAGAGATAGAGGGAAAGGATGGAGAAAGAGGGATTGTGTGGGAGGTTGAAGGATTAGAGAGAAGAAGCTTCGTTTTTATCACATGTACGGCATATGTGTGCATGTTCGTTTTTCCCTCTCTGGGATGTGTTCAGCGGGGGGAAGAATCGAGCCCTTTATCTCGCAGCAGTCATCACTTCCCCTTTCCACAGCGACACGCTGCTGCGTAGCTGCGGCATCTGGGTTGTATCCGGAGCGACCCCGGAGCCCTGACAGGCCCCTAATCTGAAGTCACAGGCCGCAGCGGGGCAGATTCTGCTCCGTTTCTGGTTCCAACGCCGATCCTCAAGAGCGCCAAATACCTCCGCAGAGATAAAGAAGATGAGCAAATTCCATCAAAGTGGAGGCATTTACTGAACCTCCATATGGGGGCTCGGATTTAAGGAGAAAGGCAAGAGTTTAGAGGGAATATAGGCTAATAAAAAGGTTTAAATGGACAGCAGGTTTAATGCTAACACTTAGGAGAATCTTTGATGATGGTATCTTTCTGTCTTGGAAGTGAGAGAATAAGAACAGCAGCTAGACCTGAAGTCATGTCATGGTAGTCATGCTAATTCCTTAAAGATATGCAGCAAAATGTGAGATTTTGTGTCGAAAATTAGCTTGAAATGTAAAACCAAATATATAGCTAAATGAATGCATTGTTTTATGAAAGCAAAACCCTTTTTCTACAGCTCAGGACAATTAAAAAATAGGAACTATTCTATCAGCCTGTACACTGATCAAGAACCGATCCATCTCGTCAAATCATCCGTGTGTCTGTTTTCTTATCGTTGTAACTAAAGATGCCACAAAAACCAGCTCTGCAAATTGTATAAATGGTCCTACAATGTTATATAAGATATCTTACGAAAATGTATCAACAACAGTTTGTATTGAAAAGTTTGAACTATGATAGATCAATTTTTTAGATCAACTTACAAGCAGCAAACAAACAGAGAACAGGGTTCATGTCCCATTTTACATAACTTGTGTTTTTTCCTTAACTTTCGTGGCTCACATCGCCCTCGTTACTGCTTCACTTCCGGCATTTACGTGTATTTATTAACTTGTTTTCTCAGGGGAAACAAACACTGGTCTCCTGGGTTAAAGTCCTGGGTATATTTGACCTAATCCGTCCACCTCGACCTGCTACCTCTGCAGACTTTGTCACTTCAATTGGTGTGAACTTCCTGCCTCAGCGTTCCTCAAAAATGGCTTTTTATTGTCCGAACAATTATGGCTTGGAAAAATGGGTCCATTATTTAATTGTCAGTCATAATCTGTGCTCATGTTCACCTTTTGCCTTGAAGTTCTGAAGTTTTTCTTCTGACGTTTTTAAGCTTTTACCAAACATGCTAAAAACCTTGTGCTGGCATGGAGCTCTGCAGGCTTGTATAAAAGTCCTCCAGTTACACAGCAGAGTCTGCAGCTGATGTGCACATGGTCGCACGGCTTGTGTGTCTGCCTGCGCCAACGTGTTCACACGTGCAGCCATCATGTACAATCACAGTTTGAGGCTGTGGACCCTTTTGGTTCTGCAGTATAATTTTTTAAAGAAGCTAGTTGCAGTAATTGCAGGCCTGCTTTAAGATAAACTCCAACTAGCAGATAAAAAGTGACATGGCTACATTTCTACTACTACAAAAGCACTTTGAGTGGCAGCTGAAGGCAGTAATTTCCCATAGCCACAAGGATAACTTTGGCTTGTGTGGTTACCAAACTGCCAGTCTTCCTAAAACCAGCTTATTCTTGTCATTGGGAGAATAAATGTAGCTGTTAGAAGCTGAGTTTTACTAGCACCTGCGTGTGTAGCGGGAGAGTGTTTGAACATGTGTTAGCAGATGTGTGTGATTGTTTTAATAGTCCCCTCCCTCGGATACTTGAGGGCGTCTACGTCTCATTTAACGAGAGTGTAATGTGTTTCCTGCTCGGCTAAGTCATGCAGGGCTGGAGTGTGTGAGTGTTGGATCTCTGAGTTAGCGTCGTTAGCTCGAAGCTGCTGAAACCGGAGCCCCTCTGTGAAACCATCTGAGCCCCGAGAGTCCAGAGACGGTGCCAAAACTAAAGCAGGGCCAAATCCTCCTCTCTCGTCTTCCCCTCCTTCCACTTACTCTCTGTCTATCCTCTTCCCCCCTGTCCCCCTTTTTTCCTCTTCCCCATTCCCCAAGCATGAGCAATTCACAGTTAATTCAATTTTCCCCCGGCTGGGCTCACATGGGACAGCATTGGAATTCCGGTTTGTCATGATAAAATGATTACACGGCATTGTGTTTCTCCGGGCGCCTCCCAGCGCATTTATTAGAATCTGTCAGTGTCGATGTAGATCGGCCAGCCAAAGTGCACGTCTCCGCCGCTGCTCCTCGCTACTCCGCTTCCCCTTCCCTCCCTGAAACTGGTTATTCCTTATGAAATACGTCGCTCCTGGCAGATGCATAATCTGATTACATCCTCTAGATTAAAAATATATTGAATTTTTTCCCCCTCTTCTCCTCTGCTCTCCTCACGTTTTTAACCCCTCTTTCCCACTTCTTGCATCTTCTTCTTCTTCTTCTCCCTGCCGTCCACAAAGGGCTGTTTCTTTCCCCAGTGTTATCCAGGGTTTGACTGATGACAGCTCTGGTCTTTTTTTTAAAATGAGATATGGGACAGTCACATCATTCACCCCCAGTAAGACAGATGGTGATATGATGATTGATATGTTTTATCATTAATATTAAAACCTTAGCGGTGGTCTCGGTCTTATTTCAAAGAGCTTTCCACAGCTTCATGGAGAGGAAAAATCATCTGTTGAAAAGCTATATTTTGTCAAACTTTAAAGTGGACGGTTTGGCTGTAAAGTGACACTAATTTTGAAAGTCTGATAACTGTGTTTTAAGTGAACTTCTCTGTTTAATAAGTATTCATTAGAATGCATGAGATGCTATCATGCACATGGTATATATAAAGTGTTAAATATGCACTTTTAAATCGTTGCATAATCAGCCCACTGACTCAAAGCAATATCAATATTTTAAGTGTAAAAATGTAACTGTGACTGTTAATATCCGCCGTGTTCAGGCGGTTCTTGGTCACTCATTCATATTTATACTTACGAAGAGTAATGCACTATATTTTTTAGACATCCCACGTAATTATTACTGCACACTTTGACAATGACATCAAGTTGCTGGAGTTTATATTTTGGGAGCAAAGTAGGAAGTCAGGCGACGTAGTTTAAAGAGCGACAAAGTCCGTGTAGGTTAGTTAACTTTTATACAACTACATCACATATGTAACAAAATACTTGCATATGAAAGTAGTTATTTTAACCCCCAAAATGATCTTTTTCTTAAACTTAACCAAGTAGTTTTGGTGCCTAAATCTAATCATGTAGATTTCATAGATTTCACAGCATTCGTCAGGCTTAAAACAGTGACTTTGCAACCATTTAACAACATGAAATAGATAAGATAAGATATTCTTTTATTAGTGGGAAATAAAGGGGAGATTTTCAGTCTAACAGCAGCAAAAATAGAAAGAAGTATCAATAAGATTATAAGTAGAAACAAGCACTTTAAAAATAATATTGTACAAACTGTTGTTGCCATGTTGATGTATCAACAGTGATTATAAATAAAGCAAATTCATTCAATTCAGGATTTCTTTTTTTAAAATATAAACCCACAGTAAATAAAATAAGAGTCCCTCTTTCTTACTGTCAGTCCCTCGCATCAATATTTGCCCACAAAATAAGAAAAACCCGGATGAAACTCTTCCTCTCCATGTTGGAAGTCATGCCTTCATTTTATTTCCTGCAGCCACTCTTGCCACCCTCATCTCCTCACATCAGCTTCTCTCCCTTCCTCTCTTCCTCCCCCCTCCTCCTCCCCCGTCCTCTCCTCTCCTGTCTGGATAATATTACAGCTTATTATTTTTCATATTTCCATCCCTCCCTCTGCCCGTACCGACCTGTCAGTCAAGCTGTCATGTGTGATTTAGAGCTGTCACTCCGGCGCCGGGTTTCGGGTGTGGGGGTTCGATGGCTTGTTTACTGAGATGTGACTTGAGGTGTCACGCTGAATAAGCCCACCTCACCCTCCTCACCCTCCTCACCCTCCTCACCCCTTCCTCCTCAGCCTCCGAACCCCCCTGTGGGTGCCAGGCTTGGGTGGCAGAGTGCTTGTGCCAGTTGGGATGTGGCTAATGACCATCTCGGAGTGCCGCCGCTGATTTTGGGTGGTGGGTGTGTGTAGCGTATGTGCAGCCCTAGGTGCATGTGTGTGTGTGTGTGTTAGTGAATGTGTGTATACTCATTCTCTCAGCCAACCAATTACTGTCCCGAGGAGCCGACAGCTGTCGCCACCATCCTCTTCTCCTTCACCACCATTTCTCTTCCTCCTCCTCCTCCTCCTCTTCCTCCATGCTGCCTCCCAGTTGACAGGGGGGAGTCAGAGGGGAGCCTCAGCCTCGGGTCCTGCTCCCTTGGGGAGTCATTACACCACTGTGGGACTCTCTCTCACACACACACACACACACACATGCACAGAGCAACACACAACTTGTCTCCTCTGTCTCTTTCTATCTATCACTATGCCACTACACCCCTCAATTAAGCCTGTGGCCTTCGCTTTGGGGATTTGATGCACACACACACACACACTCATCTAATCCTAATGTTCCCTCTATATTTATCATTACCCGCTCCCCAGATGGGACTCAGTCCATTGGGTTTTGTATATAATAGAGCCTTGCTGATAGAAGCAGAGTGTATAGAACTGACACTTCATCCTTTCTGTTTTATTTTCGGGACAAATTCATAAGAAATATGAGCTCGGTGGCGTCTGTGGGGCGCCACAGTGGGGCGTGTGTTGCCACTGAGGTGCCATCCCTCTGCAGCGTCCCGCTATCTCCCCCTCACCACTCTTTCCTTTATCTGAGACTGTAATACAAACCAGATTGGCCTTATCTCGCTTCTCCCGCCACACACACACTCCATCCCAATCCTAACTCTCCTGCTTCTACATGTAAACACACACACACACACACACATGCTATCAGTCTCGATCTGTGAGTGGATATGCCAGCTATTTCACTTAACCATGCAGGGTAAGAACGTTGGCGGTTGGGGGGAAAAAAAGAATTTGGAAGAGGCGCGGAGTATTTCACTTCAACCATGAATGCTGTGTATAGATAAGGAGCGCCTCACTCTGAGTGTGTAACTGTTTGTACATACGTGCTCGCACGTGTGTGTCAGTCTTGTAGAGATTTACCTCCGACACACTCGTTAATCACAGAATTCATTAGTCACCGAGTCTCTAATTGTTTACTTTCCCCCGCGGCGGTACTACACAAGGTTGCCGGCCCTCCCTGTTACAATTTTGGAAGAACATAATGGTAAATTAATTTTCCTGGTAGCTCCGATTCGATTAGTCATTTCTGAGTACACTCTATTAGCCGGGAAATTGTGCATTTGGAAGTCAGAATGGAGAGTCTGGGTTTGATCGTGTGGCTTACCTGGAAAAAAGACAAAGTGGGAGAGACTGAGGGGGAGACGGAGGGAGACGGAGTCAGGGAGAGAGAGATGGAGTAATGAGCCTGAGGGATGAGTTGGAAGAGAAATGCTCTGGTCTGCTTTGAGTGGCTCTGTAATGCAGACTGAAGCCCAGTGAGAGTGGGAAGATAAATTGGTCTGTTAATAAAACCATAATCTACTAATAAAATCAAATGGATTCACTAATTGGTTGGTACATCACAAGTGATGCAACTGAAACAAGACCAGTAATTATTCTATACTTTATTCTATGCTTTATAAAATGTTCTTACCAACAGCGCTTGTTTTGATTAGTGCTATAAACAGATATATCGGGTCGAATACCCAACAATTTACATTCGATGAGCGCCAAAATGTCTTTAGGTTAAGTCTGTTTGGTTGGTCAGAATCTGAGTAAAATTTATACTAAAAAAAGATTTTTGGAGGAGCGTGTTCGATGGTGTAGGGATGGAAATTAACTCGCAGTATAATTTCTTATTAGTTGGAAAGTTGGTGATGGAAAATGGAGCTGAACACACCGTGAAATATTGTGTTTTGAAGTATTTTCTTACCTCTACTCTGCACTGATATATTGTGCACGAATCCTTTCTCCTCCAGTTGATCTCTAATGATTTTATAATCGTTGCTGCTGTGTGTGTTTTGAACAAACATCAGTCCATCCTTTCCCAGTCATCATCTCACAGGTCGCCCACATCTGCTGCCTTCTGGTTAATTTCCTGTAATAATGTCGGATTACGTTCAGTGCAATCGAACCAGACCGAGGCCTCTTCTTGCAAGGGGTCTCAGACCGGTTGTTTAGGTGTTCACAAGCCACAAAACGAACCGTAACAAGGATTTAACAGCACCAGAGTTCACTTGTAACGGATTAATATATAGATCCTTTATTTAACCAGATAAAACCACGTTGAGATTTGAAATCTCTTTTCCAAGAGGGACCTGCATGGCAAAAGCAGACAAATTAAAAATAGCAAGTCAGGATAAAAAGACATAAACAATCAAGAGTCAAAACAGTCAAGATGACTTCTTCCCTGGTCCTTTAACAAAGCCTTAAATTCCCCAACAGTGACCAGTTCAAAGAGTACGGGGCAGCATATTTTAGCGCTTTCTTTCCCAGTTCTGTTCTGGGAACAAACATGTTAATATAGTCCTGAGAGCGTAGTCCATGACAGATACTAGACCTGACCAAAGACGTTGTCATGGACTAAACTTTGGGCTGTGATAGAGAGAGAAAATGAAGCCCTGTGAGTGTCCAAGTCACAGTGAGTCAGAGTGATGGCGAACTGAAAATGGTCAAAAGTGTGAGTTCACTTTCCAAAACCCAACACAGACGAAGCCAGTGACACCAGATTCCTTTCAGACGTGTGGGGCAAAAAGTTCTCGTGTGATCATGAGACAACTTTGCTGCCATCAGCTGCTCTGAGAACAGCCAGCGCACACATTGTGTGCACACATTTATACATTGCTTTCTTCATTTTGTTCTGGATTGGCGACTTAAAGTCACAATTATCAATACCTACTCAGTATTTTGTTGGATCCAATTGGGAAACACACTGCAGTTATTTGGATCAGTTGTCATGCTAATGAAACACTAACCTCAACAGGAAGTGACTTCTGTGAATCTGTGTTTGATGAAAGAGAGGTCACAGGATGTAATGCATTAGAATACATTAAATGTATGCAGCGCTGTTCTGGATACTCAAAGACACTTACTGATGCAATACTGATGTAATATATATATGGTGGCCGTAAACACACAAAGCCAACCATAATAAAGTAGGAACACTGGGGAATACAGCCTGATCAAACACTTCACTTCCCCTCTGATAAAATAAGAACTTTCAAGACATGATTGAAAGACATGAAAAACATGTTAATTTGAATGACTTTTAGATGCAAACATTGCAAATAAAAACTGAAACGTCAATGCTGTGTTTTAGGGACTGTAGTAAACTGACTTATTGACCATTTGAGCCTCGTTCTAACATCGACTTCTTGATATTTTTTGGGCCTAAACATGTCCAGAAAGGAGACGTTTCCCCTCAAAAACGACACTATATGGTGTTTGTTCTTGCAGCAAAACACAACTCATATGTAAGTTTCAGACTGTCTTCTGCCGCCATCTTGCTGATGTAATAGTGATGATTGAAGGCCAGTTTAAACTCTGGACTCTCACCAGGAAAACGGGGTTTGTTTCCCATGTTAAAACAAAAGTAAAACTACTTCTGTGGCTCCTGTCATCCTTGTAACTAATGCCAATTGCATACATTTATTTACTTTTTAAACTGTCTTTTTTAACGTCTAACCTGGAAGTTTTTTCCCTAAACCTAGCTCAGTGGTTTTGTAGCCAAATCCAGCAGAACTGCAGCGTTTTTGTGTCGTTATGGGTGGAATTGGTGATTTTTAACACTGACCTCTTGACATCTTTGTGCCTAAAAATGACTAAAAAAGTGCAGTCAGCTGTTGATGATTCTGAGCAGATAATAAGCTGATAAATCCTCCCTGGACACGTGTGTCCTGGACTCACCTGGGGGACTTTGGGCCCCTGGTGCCCGACTGTGGCCCGGTGGCGTGCTGGTGTGCCAGGCCCCCTCCTGCTGCTGGAAACGAGGCCTTTCTGTTCCAGTTCTGTGCTCTAGATTGTGAACTAGTTTCTGAAACTGGTTGACTAATTGGTTTTCTGGTGTCTGCCTTGACCTGAGCTGTAAAGGCTCCCTTTCATGTCAATGCACGGACATATATTCATGTGTGTACGCATGTCTTTCACTGTGTTTTTATGTGTCACGGCCTAAGCTGCATATGGATGAGCTAACATGGGGCAATCTGCGCTTCAAGGCGCACACGCACGCACGCACGTCCACTTCTCTCACAATACTGAAATACAGATGCAATAGAGCATATCACAAGTGAACTTACTGAAACTATGCATTATAGATCAACACACTCTCTCTCCCCCCCTCGCAAACACACACATGTACACATTTTTCTTCTTCCTCATTTCAATGAATCTCCACGCACGCTCGCACGCCACATCACAAATGATGGGATTTAAACATCAACAGTATGAAATATTCATGTGTCAGTACCAGCCGCTCGAGCAGAACTACCACCAAGGGGGATTTGCCTTCAGATCTGAGGATACTACTGCATTCATCCCTCTCTCTCCTTCCCCAACTCGCTCTCTCTCTCTCTCTCCCTGTTGTGTTGCAGCATCCGGAGCCATTGTCGCCGTGTTGTGTACCAGTGTGTTCCTGAGTATTGTTCTAGTTTTCTATGATATCGCCTTTCCACTCTCAAGTGTTGTTATATCTGGGGGGGGGCCCTCTTAGTCGCCCGTCTTTATTCTTCACTCAACATGAAGAAGGAGAGAGAGAGGAATCAGAAACAGAGGAGAGGATTGAGAGTTGAGGACGGGCTGGTCAAAGAGGATCTCAGAGCTCTGCTCTGTGTGTAAAGACACAGTTTATGAAGACATTTATCTTATCTTCCACTCCTCTTTTACCACTACTTACAATAATAATCTCATCTTTTCTTGAAAGCCGAGCTACAGAGTGCTTCACGCGAGGCAACAAATTAAATTCTGATTAAAGCCAAAATGAAACACTGCTAGGTAAATGGAAGACGTTAAATTGGACTAGATGAACAAAAATAAAGAAAATTGATGAAGTTGGTTCAAACAGAAGCACAAACCCTGTTTTTATTAAAAGTTATAGGTTGATGTGCCAAAGGACCGACTGTATATTCACTTAACGTCATTATGGAATTCTAAATTAACCTAATTTCATACGGTTGATTCACTCAGCATCAGTCAGGGAGCCCTCAGTGCATACATTACATTACAGCTATAGCTACCAGCACAGAAAACTACCGTCAACAAGCAGCGATTTGGGCCGTCGTTAGCGCCAATGAAGGCGCTTTCAAATCAATTCTGCAAACATCTTCACGGCATAAAGGCTCATTTTTACTAGTTTACCTCCATAATGAGATTTAATTCATCTTAAACTGGGTTTTAGTGTTTAATCACACACACAAAGAAGATACCGAACAGTACACAAACATACGTTATTCTACAGAAAACTTCTTTAAAAAATACGGAAAATATACAGTTGTTATTTTACAGATAAGTCTTATTTTTAATAAATATATTTACTGTATATTATCCATATTTTTAAAGACGTTATATGTACAAGAATTCAGGTTATTTACTGTTATTTGACGGTAATTGTTTGGCAACTTTTTCTGCCAGATTTTTTACTGTTTTCTATTATTTGTTTTTAAATTATTTTTATATTAGATTTAAAATTTTACTGAGAAAGTTGCCTTTTTTTTTTACATTCAGCAGTATTTTTGTTTTGTTTTTTAATTTTTTTTTTTACATGTTTTGCACAATAACAGTTAACTGTTATTTTACATAAAACATTTTACATTTTACTTTAAGAAAACAGAAAGACCGTTAAGAAATTGATTGATGCTCTCAAAATAAACAAACTAATTAAAATTGCCCCATTTTATTAATTAACACATTTCAACTTCTATTTAACGGTTAATATTTGCAATTTACTTTTTTTATGGCATTTGCACTAAATGTAGAAAAAACAAGAAATTAAATAAAAAATATATATCGTAAATTTCTCCACCTGAGTTAGAAATGTGTACGGATATTGACTGAATAAAAAGTCAAGGGTGTGATTATTTTATCTGTTATATTTTATGTTTGCTCGCCCAGTCTGCTGTCAACATTAAACAATCACTGTTTGTCAGGAAGTTAAAGTGTTTATTTCACAGGCAGAAACCTACAACCTGCTCACTGTGATGTCACAACAGGAAAACATCTGCTCTGACATCATGATTTTTTCTTGCATTATAAACAGGATAATGGGGAAAGTTTTACTTTATATAATATAAAATGCTAAATGGTCTTGCTCACATAAGTGGTGACTAATAATTATAATCTTGTACATATGTAAACAGTCGTATAATATTAAAACATGGGGTTAAAATCTTAACAATTCGATGTCTTGCAGAGAAAATTAGCCAACACGGGGAAAAAATCGTGTAAAACTCCAGCAGCACAAGGTTTTAAAGTTTGAAGAGTCGTGGACAGGAACTTGGAGAGTAAAAACGGTTGGAGATGTGAGGGAGAAAAGTTTGTGCGAGTGTTCGATTGCTCAGTGAAAGCGAGTGTGATGGAGTATGCGGAGATACAAAGAGCGCCAATGGGGGGACTGGAGAGTCAGATATGGGCCCAGTGGTCATCGTTCCTCCCGAGATTCATCCCTTTTTCCATTTAAAAGATGTGATTACACCGCAACAAAGCGCACACACACTTTCACACGCGCGCTGCCGGCAGTGTTGATCCAATTTAGGAGGTTAGAAGGGAGGGATAAGGAGATAGAGGGAGCACAGAGGGGAGCGGAGGGGTGAAAGGCAGCGTGTAAGAGATGCAGCGGAGGAGAGGAGAGGAGGAGAGCGCTCTCTCTCTCTCTCTCTCTCGTTTGTCATTCTGTCGGCGCCGTATGCAGATGAGGAGCTAATATGATATCTCTGCTGAGCTGATGGATGTTTAAAATGATATGGCAACCCTGAGCAGCCTCGCTGCATGCTGCCTGCCAGGGATGGTGTGAGTGTGTTTGGGAATGTGGCAGTTCGTGTGTGTGTGTGTGTGTGTGTGTGTCAGGGAAGATTATATCCAAATCATTGTAGCAGTGACATGTACTTTCAAACTTTCAGCATCTTCTCTTCTGTTACTCGCTCTTCTTTCTTACCTCACTTGACTTCTTTGGCTTTTTTTTTGTGTGATTTTGCCACATTCTGAGATTCTGCAATTAATAACAATCATAATAATAGTAATAATAAATCAGTTGGATGTATAGAAATGGAAATTATAGCAATTATAGCACAACATAATGGCACATCTCTAATGCATGTTACAGCATGACTCCACTCATCTTCACTCAGTCTGTTTTGGAAGAAGTTGCAAATAGTATTTTCTTTATACTAGAAGCTGGAGTTAAAACACTGCAAACCACTGATTAGCCAGTGAAAACGATCACTAGATCACAGGACATCCTGCACAAACCTGCCATGTTTAAACAGTCAACCTGCCATCAGGAGTGCCACCAAAGTTTTGTTTCCATTGCCGATAACCAAGATGGCGGCTGATCCAGAAAATAAACCTTTTCTATGTGTATTGTGCAGCGATTTTTCACCAAATGTTCCCAAAGAGCTTCCTGTTCTTTCTCAAACATTAAACTTTATTAAAATAATAAGTAACATTATTTGACATTGTACAAACTATGCATTACATTGGCAGCCAATTCCAGCCAATACATAGGAACAGAACAGCTAAATGGACATTATTACTTTAGTTTCAGTCAATTGTTGACTATTTAAATAACAGAATAAAACAATTTATAGCTAACACCATTTCTAAATCATGCCAAGCAACATTTTATACATTATGTATTGTGGAAATTTTTTTTTCATAACTGATAACTGCCAATAATATCTGTCATTTCTACCAAAGATTTAAAAAAAAAAACGGCCCTCCAACACTCCAATCATGTGTAACCATAGTTACCAATTCAAAGGATCCAGTGAGTCATTTTCGAAGGTGATGTTGCTGCAGTTTCACCCATTTGTCGCCATGTTGATCAGCCAATGAAATCCAAAGAAAAATGTAGAGATAAAAGTACTGGTACCAAAAAAGTGAATCCCTAACCAAGGCCCAAGAAATAATAATAAACTGTAATGATTCCATGGAAGGATTCTACTAACTACTGCTTCCTTATAATATTAATGAACCAAATAATCATCTAGTCTATAAAATGTCAGGAAAAGTTCCAACCACAGGCTCCAAGAACCTCCCATGAGGTCTTCACATGGTTATGTTTGTCTAACCAGCACTTTAAAACCCAACAATATTCAAAATAAGGTGATATTATGCAGTTAAAAGACAAGAAATCACCATTTTGGAGAAGTTTTAACCAATGATTATAACCAAAACCCACCTTTAAAGTAACACAAAGTTTTAGAGTTTCTGGGGTCACCCAATAAATAGTCTGTCCTGAATCCTTTATAAAAACCAGAAATGTGCATTTGGAGTGCTTTAAATACTCTTCAGCACTATAAATAACTATCATTTGTCTCGATGCCTTGTTGTGTAGATCAATATTCAATCAAACTACATGATATCCATCTTATATAAAAGGTCAGCGATGGTCACCGGCCGATACGAGAATTTAAAGAAATCTCTAATTTATCGTTTTTCA
>CAFUXE010000439.1:229843-242922 GCA_903364295.1 Serranus cabrilla | reverse complement strand
CAGGATGTGTGTGTAGGCGTGTGTGTGTGTGTGTGTGTGTGTGCGTTAGGGTCAGATGCGTAGGAAGAGGCTTTTTTAACCCTTTCAATCAGTCGGTAATTAGGAGCCTTTCAAAATAAAATCAGCAGGACTTGTTATGTTACAGTTAAAAAAAAATAATTAAATTGTAATTATTTATTTTCTTATTTTAGAGATAATTTATTTTAAAATATAGACAATATCGAATAAATATTTGTATTTAATAATATATATATGTGGAATAACAAAAGTTATTTTTTGTTTGGCTTTTTTACGATTTCTTTTTTACGAGTTTTTTTACATCTTTTTTTTACATTAAATTTAAAGTTTTACTGGAAGAAAACAGAAAGTTGTCTTAATATTACATTCAGCAATGTGCTGTTTATTTTTTTTAATTTTTTTCATAGAATTCACTGTAATTTAACTCTCAAGACCATAAAGCAATTGATTAGTACTGTAAATAAAATCATATTAATTCATTAAATATTAATTTACACATTGACACCTTCTTAAAATAATGGCATAAGTTGTTTTTATTATTTATTTATTTTTTTAATTAACAAACTACATTTTTAATATATGATATTAGGGCAAAAAAACAACATTTTTGTAAAAAAAACAAAGAAAGAAAGACATATTTCACTGCATGGTGAAAACCAACATGAACCCTGTAGAATAATTCAGGATATTTCTGATTTTTTTTACTGTGTAGCTCAGTTGGTCATGCTATAAATCCACTGAATTAAAGCCATAACCTCAGTTTACAACTTCAGATAGACTTTATTTAATGTGAGAAAGAATCCATTTGACTGTCGTCTGTTCATTTATGGTTCCAGTGAAAACGTCTTTATTCACCCAAAGCATGATGGGAACCTTGGTGGCCAAAACTCAACACAAATTGAAACTAAATTAAAAGTTATGGCTTCTTTTGGGTTTGACTCTACCAATATGTGTGAGGATATAATATT
This sequence comes from Serranus cabrilla, assembly GCA_903364295.1. NCBI lineage: Eukaryota > Metazoa > Chordata > Actinopteri > Perciformes > Serranidae > Serranus > Serranus cabrilla. The sequence continues at coordinate 241,936 of CAFUXE010000439.1, read as the reverse complement.
AAGTCTCATCATAATGGTATTTATGTCCCTGAACTGCTGACACCCTCCTCGGCTGTGTTGGAAATCTAAAAACCTTTCACACTGAATAAAGCCCTTTTAAATGTGTCCTTGTCCATGTAAAGAGCTGCTCACATGCCAAATGATGGGGTTTCACTATAGTCGAACTTATACTGGGAATAATATATGGCATGCTACAACAGGAGGACAGAAATGTATTTTGTTGGATAAAAGTTTAAATGTGGAAAATTGGAAACATTTTTTTGACATTTTGCAGAAAAGCTGAGCAGAGGTGGAAAAGTTTATTCATTATAAAAGCAAAATCTGATAAAAATACAATGGAAACTAGTTTAATGAATGAATGATGACGAACTATATGAAACGTGATGCAACTTTTACCATGAAAGAAGCAGAAACTCCTCATTTCCAAAGAGTTTTCTACATTGTTTTTCGACTGACGCTCTTTTAATTCAAACCACTTGTTGTGCTTCTTCTTCTGTAATAATATAATAGTTTTCCAACTTGAGAGTTGGTGCCACCTACTGTTAATCCTGACCAAACATCTCCTAACAATCACATAATTATAGTTATGTAGCATTAATTAACCTTCGATTTTCTCAAAAGTTAATAAAAAGTTGTGATATATTAATACATATTATTATTTTTCATGCATATATATTATAAGTGCAATATTTTCCGTGCAACGGTGCAACTTCAACTGTCTACGTTGTATATAATGTTCCTAACTTTTATTACATTTTTGTCTAAATTGTTATATTTTTTACTTTTTTAATTGCTAATAACTTTGTATTATTTCTGGTTTATACCGCTTGTTTAATATTTATTGTTATTTTTATTGAAGCCTCTCTCCACTTTGCTGCCTATTACTGGAAAATTCCCTGTTGTGGGACTAATTAAGGAAAATCTTATCTTATCTTAGGAATATTTACCATAGATCTGTAGATTCATAATCAACTTTGAACCAGAATTTTGCTCCACATGTAATGAAAACAGGCCTTTAAACCCGTCAGTCTAAACACGGCGCGCTGGAGTTTGTGTGTGTTGTGTCAGGTCGTGTGCAAAACAGGTCAGCGAGCATTTAGAGGCTGCAGCCCCACAGGTAGAGCAGAGCGCCCATGTTAACTGGAACACTGTGTCCTAACAGAGTCCAGCAAAGAGAGGAGCAGAGAGGGGCAGAGCTGCAGTGAGTGATGGATGAAAAGCATGAAAATGGAGGAGAGAGTGGAGCTGGAGAAAATATGGGAATGAGATTTGAAGATTGAAGAGTGAGTGGCAGGGAGAGTGATGGGGAGAGATGTGGGGGAGAGGGGGGAGGACCCATCCACTCCATCTCTGTTTTTGTTTGGTTTTCAGCCTGCGCTTCGCAGAATAAGAAAGTGGAGGAGAGACTGGAGTAGATTGGGACGCCTCGATCATCCTTTCATTCAGGAGGTGATTCATCTGCAAACACAGGGAGAAAACACGCTGATCAGAATGTGTTTCCTGCGCGGCAGCAGACAGGGTCAGGCCGGTTTCAGGCTCCTCACATGTCCACTTAGGCTCAAACGCAGCTGCTTGCTTTTCTGAATTATTCATGAGCCCTTCATTAAATATTCACGTGTGAAAAGACGGCGCCATCAGCTACCCACAATCCTCTCCTCTGGGCGAGATGCGAGCAGAGAGCGGCCTGGATGAGAGTTTACAGCGTCAGTGGCTGCTTCAGGACCCTGTTTTTTAATTCACTCTGTAAGACCACCTATTTTTGCTCCTGTCTCTTTGTCTCTTTCTTTTTCCTCACCCCTCCCTCCCTCCCTCCTCCTCTCTCCTCCTTTCTAAGTGATCGATTTGTATTGTTCGGGCAGCTGAGCCCCCCCAGCCCGAGGTGAGAGAGATGAAGGCGGAGAGAAGACAGAAATAACTAGACAGAAGGAAGAGGCGAGAAAGACAAAAGTAGGAGAGCAAGCCGGGGCAGAGGCAGACCTTGCCATGAGCGGGATCTGGGAGAACATGGGGCCCTGGGGTGGAGAGGTGATGGGTGAGGGTGGGAGCAGAGCAGAACAACAGCAACAATAGGGGGAAATACAGCACAGGGTCTGAAATGTTCAGAGGATCAGCTGCGTGTTGGTGTGTGTGAGCCGCGGTGACGTCACTGTGCAGAAAAAGCTTTGAAACGTGTCATAAAGTGTCGTCAGGAAAAAGGTTTTTATGTTGTGGGAAAGTTTTACCCATTAATTATTGCAATTCCCTTTAACTTATACATCTAAATTAGAAAGTGTGGCTTTTTTATTTCTTTATTTTTAAGAAATTTTGGCTTTTTTATGGTAATAATATCAGGGAGGAGCACATCTATTGGCCAGTGTTTCTTCTGTTATTTAATGAAATACAACTTCAAATAATCATCAGTTCTGATTACAGGTAATTCATTAAACATGTTGTTATTTCAGCTTCTCAAATGTGCATTTTTGCAGCTTTTCTTCATTTTATAAGAAGTTAAATTTTAGATTTTTAGATTTTCTGTTGTTATAAGTTGTCTCAAGACGTCACTTCGGCATCTGATGCTTTTTTATGAGCATTTTTCCCAGTTTTCGATCCTCAGTTGCAGCCCTGTTGACCAGTATCCTCCCAGTTCTTTACCTGCAGGAGTCCATTCACAGCTCTGTGAGGAACATGCTCGCTCGTGCATATCACATGAACATACCAACATGGGCTTTCTTTGTCAATGTATTCAAGGCTCCATTGTCATATGTAGGGCACACAGTCACAGTTCTTTACTGTTGACATTAATGTACAGCCTGCTGGTCAGAGTTATCATGTCATGTTTCTTTCATTAATAGTAATTTTCTTGATTAAATCATCTGGATTTGTGCTAATAGAAAGATATTCCTTTCACAAAATGCACTTTTTTCCTGTGCAGAATACTTTTCCTGAGCAAAAACCCACACATGCATCATATTAAATGCAATATTAAACAGCTGCAACACAAATTGCATATTAAAAACCCGCCAGTTTCACATGGCTAGATTGGAAATTGAGTATGATCATGTTTTATTAATGGATGGATGCATTTGTTTGGCGAACAGGAGGAAAGGATTTGTTTGGAATTTGAAGCAAATGAGGAGATTTGATTGCAGGATTGTTTACCAGGCGTACATGAGAACATGCGTTCCAGCCTGCTCGCCTCCAACCCGGTGCGGTTTTTTGAAGCGCAGCAGCTGACACGCCTGCATGTGGAGAGACAGGTGTTGGTAAGCCTTTGGCAAACACGGAGGGACATACACATGCAGCTTCTCCCTATACCTCCATCAGTACCTGCGTTATTCTGTGGTGATTATCATTAGAGCCTCTCATGTGCTAATCAGTGCAGGATCAGGGGTGAGGCGGCTGGGTTTGTTTGGAAGTTGTTTGCATGGACAATTAATTAGCAATTGCCTATATCTGACATACCAGCCAGTATTAAAGGGTCAGTTCACCCAATTTCAGTTTTATTTGTCCAGATTTCAAGATATTTGTCTCAGGAACATGATGTCAGTAGTTGTTTCTCCGTTAGAAACATGAAGACGGTTGAGGTCTGATGATTATCCAAAGGAACAGAGACTCTGTATCTGGAAAGGCAAATGGCTGCTGATTTATTTAATGTGATTTTTCAATGCGTTGACCACCACCAATGGGATTCCATTCACCTCCATTGTTTTAGAGTGGAGGCAGAAATCTCTAATGCAAGTTCTGTTCTGGTTAACGCCCCAAATTTTGAACCATTGTGAGATTTTCCACTAAATATTAATTCATAATGAACACAAAAAGATGGTTCACAGCTGCAGGTTTACTTTGACCTGAAGCATGAGCTGGAAAAACACTGGTGGGTGCATCATGTTGTACAGGTTGGAAAGAGAGGATTGAGTCTTGGACGTAATAGTCTTCTTTGTCTTCTTGTTGGGAAGAAAAACAGAATAGGTGTATATATTTACAAAAAACAAAGGTTTTCCTGTCCGTGCATGAGATATCTTGTCTTTCTACTGTTTGTAATTGAATGTAGGTCGCAAAGGATTTTGCAAATCATTGCATTCTGCTGGTTCCTGCTTGGTTTTTGGATAAAACAAATGCTTGTACGAAAAGAAAAGCTTGCAGAATCTTTCAGAAACTGGTTGAAACACGGGCTGGGTAGCTAAACGGCACCAAGGTCCCAATCATCCTGAACAGAACCGGTTCAAGAACCAGAACCTCTTTGGTGGAAAAGTGGCATTTGGCTGATTTTTCAAAAACCTGCATGTCAGAATTAAAACCCATTCGTGTGGCTTTATGGCATGGGAGTAAATGAGAAATGCAATGTAATGACTGATGTGCTAATCAGAAAAATAACTCAGTTTAGATAAAACAAGGTGGCCGATCTGGAATCTACTGAAAACTAGACGAGGAATACAACTGATTGTCTTCTTTTATTGTTATCTGGTGCGATTCTGTTGTCGGTTCATAACCGTGTTGGATTCAGGTTACGAGCCGTCGTCTGAACCAGCAGCCCGGAGCGTCGTCTCGGGCCCCAACATGAAAGCCTTCGCTGGGAACGCGGCTGATTGTGATGCAGCAGTTGGTTGGAGAATGTCCTGGACAACCCGTGTTCTGTGAAGGGTCAAGTGCGGTGAAACATGCAGCGCCGTCCCCTCTCCTGGGACGCCGAGAGCCCTGAGGCGCTGATGTAACATCAGCCTTTCCCATCCGTACTCTGACCTCGGCCCATGCAGGCAAACATGCAGCCTGACCCCCGAGCAGAACCACGGGCCAAGTCCCGCCCACGCCATACACTTACCCCGCTGTATGTGTGCATACTGAGCACATTTTTTTTCCCATTGACCCAGATACTCATATTCTTCCCCCAGAGAGCCGCCTCTCTCAGTCTAAGAGAGGCTCATTATTTTACTGGAGTGCCTCCCCTCTTTTCTCCGATGGAGGAGGGAGGAAGTGGGGCAACCTGGTAGACGTGCTGCACAGGGGTGCATTCAAGCCCACTCCGGTTCCACAGGGAGGCATACTGGATCCACACAATTAACGCAGCATAAAATAGAGTCAGCAAATTTGCAGCAAATTATGGGCTGGTTCATTATTACCAGGCTATCCCCATGCGTAATTGCACCTCTCCAAATTTGGCCAACTCATTTGATTGTAAATCACCTAACTGGCCATGCTTTTATTAAGTTGCCATACTGAAGCATGTGTGAGATTCTGTTCCCACAGTCTGCATTTTATATGCTCTGAATCACGATTGTGCATCGTAGTTAGCAGGCGGTCAGGCTGAAAACAGCTTGGCGTTTAAAAAAAAACAATATAAAACTGCTCAGTGGTTTATAATGCCGTAATCACAGTGACATCCACTTTCCCCACAAACATGTGACAGACTAATCGGCCTGGAATGGACAGTCCCATATGTCTGATTGGCAGCACATTGACAGATGATTTCAGTTCATCCACACACTGGTCACATTGAATTAAACTACTGTTGTTGTAGCACAGGGCTAATATGTATCTGACCACGGGAAAATAAACACAAGAAAACCTGTGTAACTGAGCAGAATTCATGTTAATGGTCCTTCTTTTCCTTCTTTTATCACAAGCAGTGCATACAGTAATATAGATTTTTATATAATCATGAGCACAATGTTCACAATAACAAGCAAAAACAGTGGGTTAGAGACGAACAACATAAGGCCAATATGTGGAAAGTGAGATTTCCTTGTTTTCTTTTATAATAAGACAGATGTAAGCTCTGCAATATTAGTGCAGCACAAATTAGGAAGCCGTGCCTTTAAAATAGCCGCTGTGATGTCACACCTTTATATAGAAAGCCCTACTACATCATTTATAGTCATTACCCCGCTGCAATGATGGTGCACAGACTGGGAGAACATCTGTAAGGCCAAAAAACACTGACGAATCAGAGCAAACTGGGATATTTTAGGACTGTTTCTTAAAGAGACAGGTGCTAAAATGGAGCGTTTCAAACAGAGGGTGAATGTAAACCTATTCAGACACATATTACGTGAAAAATATAGTTTTTTTTTATATTAAAGTGTTATTATTAGATACCCCACATCAATTTTAGTCCTTCCCCGGCTGCAGTGATGGTGCAGAGACTGGGAGAACATCTGAAAGACCAAAAAGTGTTGAAAAATCAGGGAAATCTGGACTTTTTCTGGAGAGTTTCTTAAAGAGACAGGCACCAAAATTGAGCTTTTCAGACGTAGGGTGAATACAGGCATATTCAGACACTTTTTATGAGAAAAACAATGTGTTTTTTTATGTTAAAATCATGTAAACATGGTCTAGTAGACACCCCAGATACAACAATGTACCTGGAAATTCGCTCAATATCAAGTGCCCTTTAAAAGATCCCTACACTTCACATTCTTTAGTTATTGCTTCTATTTATGGCTATCTATAGAAATCTGTTTTCTGTTCTGCTGTATGATTGTTAAAGGAACATGACAAATGTATCAGCATCTTTAAAACCCTCCACATAGCAATGTGTAGTTTGGCTGCAGATGATTAAATATGGTGAAGGTGGCTGTCTTATGAAGAAAAAATGTAATACTTAAACAGTCTTGGCAGTTGGACGGTTAATTATATCCGGTGGTGAACGGATGGCGCTGGAATCAGTGGATATGTTGTGTTTGAAGGTCCTGCTGAGGAACATCTACATATAAATAATTAAAGCTGCCTTCATATGCGGACTGAAGACATGTGTGTCCGTAATGATGACTAATGGTTAGAGACACGCGCCATGGCTGAGGAGACCTAATAGTTAAAGATCAGCTGCAGCGTTATGCGCCACGCCTCCCCGGCTCGGCACCTGGTTCTCCAACAGTCCGTCAGTTGCGCTGTTGCAGAGCGGATTTTCAGACAGGACCGGCGGAAGAAAAAGCAGGAGAAGCGAATGGGGGAGAGGAGGAGGAGAATGTGACAACTGCTGGATGCGGACAGAGTGTGTGCGGCTGGCTACACTGCCTTTGGGGAGGCCTCGGCTCTTGCACCTGTCCCTCTCCGTCTCCGCGGCCAGGCGCAGTTTGGGCGAGAGCGACGCTCCTTTTTATTTATCAGGCAGGGCGCGCAGCGGCGGAGGCGCACACACACGATACTGTACGCACACACACACATACATACACAGGGCAGGCAGGCAACATGACTTCATCCTACAATCTGGATTTTCTGCCCGATATGATGGTGGAGAGCCGCCTGCTTGTTCCCGGAGACAGAATGTGAGTTATTTCTCTTCCTCGCTGCTGATTTTTGTGTGTGTGATCTTTACTGTCCTGAAAAGCAGCTGTCCGATGTGGAAATGTTGCTCCGCTGCTGGATATGTGACTGGAATCGGGGTCACAATTAACGCTATAGCCGGCGTGACTGTATCTCTGTGTTATTGTGTTAGTTATGGCTTGTTGTTATTAATATCCGTCGATAAATTGTACGGGGATCGCAGGAGCGCCCGGGGCTGTTATCAGCTATAGACAGGATGGTGATGAATGAACGCCATTATGGGGAATTAATACTACCGCCGTGAATAAACCTTGTCTTTATGAAGCTGTATTATCTGCTGCATGTCGTCAAATTGTTGTCAGGTCGACTCTTTTCCGAGCTCCCCGTGGCAGCTCCGCGGAATCAGAGGAGGGGAAGTTGCTTTGATTTAACGGCAGCCGCCCATTATCGTTTCTCCGGGTCTCGCCGGGGCTGGAAGCGGTGGGCTCGGGACCGGAGCGCACCACGCTGAGACACATAAAGACCACAGAGTCGATCTCTCCATTCTCCCAGAAAAAAAGAGCTCAGGGTGGAAGACAGGAGTGATCTCAGTCACATGATTTAACTCCGCTAGAGGCGTTTTATTGCGCCCTCGCTGCATGTTATTCTCCACACTTTGGACACTTGGCTGAAATGCATTTGCAGAAAAATCCAGTGTGAGAGGAGAAGCAACACAGGGGCTTTTTTTGAGAACATGCAGGAATGCATGGATGACTGCTATCCCGTGTGTTTCAATTGGATTTGCTGTAATTCAGTTAAACTCTGGAATTTCTCGAGCAGGGGACAAAGGGAGGTTTTCATCCCGACATCATGGTCATGCGTTTTTTTTTTTCCACAGTGCATGTCCCACTTATGTCCCCTCAGCTCACAGCGCCTGGTTGTTGATGGATCATGCTTTTTACCCCAGCAGAGAAAATATAAACTGGGCTGTAGTTCTTCCTTTCATCTCGTTATGGAGGTTGTTTTTTTTTCCATCCGTGTGCAATTTACAGCGTTAGAATGCTGCACTTAACTTCTAGTGACTCATGGGTTTGAAAAGAATAGAACAAATGTAATGAAGTGTGTGTGTTTGTGTGTGTGTGTGTGTGTGTGTGGGAGTGGGAGGTGTTATGAAAAATAGATTTAGTAGACTCATAATGTAAGACATTTTGCACGAATGTCACACAAAAATGATGCAGCAGCTGCAGACGAAGTTGTTTAACATTAGATAACGTGGAGCCGACTTAACAGAAGATATACTGTGTTTTTATTGTAAACTCACCATTTAGTACCTCCATGAAAATATCATAGTGAAATTATAATAATACATCATGCAATTCTGTATATGCAAGAGAAATAATGATGTAAATCCAAATATGTGGCTCTCACCATATCAGATATTCACTGCACAGTAGATGTGGTCAATAGAATTCCCAATAACAACACCATCATGGTAAATTATCATGGAAATTATGAAAATATAATAGTGCTTTGTGGCAGATTCATCTTTAACATAGTTTATTGTGCATTTTCTTTCTTTTTTGGCAAATAAAATACACTCAGCATGCAAGTGTAGAGAAGGTGTGTGACCGTTAATGTACAGAAACACTTTTTAACACAATTTACTAAATGCTGGAATATCTACATGATGGTATTATGATACCAATATTATGCATAACTATAAGATTATTACTGTTAACAGTTCAGTTTGTACAAATGAGCAAAGTCTACCTGTGGCAACATTAGAGTAACATCATATATCCTGGGATTATTCTAAGGATAAATAATGGGTTTGGTGTGCCTCAAAAACTCAGAATTTCTGAAATACTTTTCTAATGGATCCCATTTTTGTCATAGAAGCTAGAATGTATTTTACTTTCTGCCCCTGATATCATATAAATGCCACAATTTTGCAACTCAAAGACATGTTAAACAAGTGGTTATATGTCTGAGATCAACAACAGCAGCGAGTGTTTCCTGTCATCCGACTGCATAAATCACAGAATTACTAATATTCCTGTTTCCTGCTTGCTGTACGGCCGGGTCGTGCTCTTCACCCCGCGGAGTCTCCCTCCATTGACTCTCCATGTAGTCTATTACCCTGATGCTGTAGTGATGAGACGGCTTTCTCATTAATCAGTGTCATCGCCTCTGACGGCGTGGGCCCCGCGTACGACCGGCGGGGGTGGACGAGGAAGCCATCATACTCCCAGCCGCCCTTCCCTTCCCTTCCCTTCCTCCTCCTCCCTGATGTGTCTTGCATCACCAGTTGCGGGTATATCTGCAGCGGAGTGAAGGATTTATGAATAATGTGTGTCTCCGGCATGAGACAGGCCTATCTGTGCCCTCTTACCCAGGCGGCGAGGAGGCGGACAGGTTGAACCAGATAGCGCGTATGGAGATGACACTTTGTGTTTACGTGAACACGCCTCTTGAGCCCGACGATTTAGCCCCGCGAAGAGGTGCTCTCGGTGATCTTTTGATTCCGTGTGTTTAATGGCGCTATTTTCTAGTTTCTAGCAATGTAAAAATCTGCATTCACTCTTTAACTTCCTTCCTCTGGAATTGGCTGCGTTCCCTTTCCCGGCCTTCCTGTAACGACTCCCCCGTTGACACTGACAGCCCCTGACAACATCAAACTTGACAAATATTAGCTGAGATCATATGAGAACTAAGTGGAACTAACAGTCTAATCTCTCTCTATCCAGTCCCATCAGGGCCGGGAACATGAAAAGGAGGTAAAGGGAAAGATTCAGGGGAAAAGGAGCAGGACCTCTGCCCTTTCTTTTCCACTCTAGCTCCGACTCTGAAGCCTAGACTCGGGTTGCTCTCTGGGAAATATGTGACCCTTTCACCTCATGTGTTGAATCCACATCTGGTACAAAAGTAAAAGGTTCTGTCACTGTTCCAGGCTGCAGGACGAACACTGTATAGCGATGCTTTCTTGCACGCAGCAATGCCTGAATATGTCGCCAAATTTCAAGTAAACAAGAACACAAGGTTGCTAACTTTAACAAGTACACTGTGTGCTGAGGAAAACACCAGACAGACTCGCAATAATGCTTGAAAATGCCAAGTGTGTACACAACCGGCCGCCGACACAGACGAGCCTTTGCTCCTCTCAGAGGGAGAATGTATATCTGACCACCGGTTCTCTTTACGACCACCCCACCCACTCCTATCTTCTCTTCCCCTTCCTGACCCACTTGCAAGCTTGAAAGGACACAAATCATGAACCCAACAGCTGAAAGAGTCCAGTGACGGACAACATAGGGTTCTCGTGAGAAATATATACGTGTCCGTTTGTTCAGAGGAGTGCGTGGGATGGACAGAGCGGAGAGGGAGGAGGGAGGAGGGGGAGGAGGCTCCTCTGCCTGCAAACAACTTTAAAAGACTAATGCCATCAATGTATTTCAATGGGACTTTATGCACAGAAAACCTCTCCTGCATGTCAGAATTTCTGCATGTTTTCATCAAAAACTCATGCAAAAAATGTATAATTGGATGCATTATAACTGTATAACTATAGATGATCTGCAAGCATTCATACTATTTCACTAAAAGAAATGACCAAACTGCAAAAGCATTGGCAGATTTTCCTAATTATCATTAAATTGCATTATTATTAATTATATTATCAAATTAAATCTGGATCCTGGACAGACAAAATCAGCCCTCAAACTCAACAATCCGACCATTTGGCAAATTGCAGAAACATTAGTGCCTACAGAACTATTTCCCCTAGTTTTATCTTCTCATGCAGACTTTAGTCCAAGGCTGTCCTTCAAAACCATCAGCACATTTTCCCTTTCTACTTTCAAATTACATACATTTCTTGCAACAAAGAAGCAAGAAGGGCACTTAAGAGAGTGCAGACCTTCACCAAGGCCAAACGCCAAACAAAAGGAGGAATGATTTCTGTATCCACACCAAAATGCATTGGCCTCTTCATTGGTCCACACTCCAGCGTTTCACCAAGTTTCATGAAAATTGGGCAAGTAGCTGCTGACAAACAAACCAACAGAATTGGACTCAGAACCTCCTTGGTGGAGGTTAAAAAAAAGCTTAAAACTGCTCAGGAAAACCATCATTCCTGGCTCCAATAAGCAGCACAAATTCTGCAAATCCTGATGCAGATCAATTCAGGTTAAGAGCTTCACACAGACAGTCACTTATTGATTGCAAAGTATTGACCAATTGCAGATTAAGCAAGTAATCAAACATGAGCTGCATCTTTAACCATTATGTAGAATGCAGATAACACTTTATGGCGAGTAGAGATGATCAGACTTATTCCAGAAGTGGAAAAAGGACGAGAGGAGAGATTTGGGGGGGAAGCAGCAGGGTGAAAATTGACATGGGCGGACTGAGAGAGGAGAATTACAGGGGGAAAGGTGTGAAAGAGGGAGGAGGAGTGATGGCTTGACAGCATCCGAGTCCCCGGACAGACAGCTGGTCGGATTTGAATTGTGTCTTATCTGATGAGGAGATTAAGAGAAAATGAGAGGGAAAAAAAAGAGAATCGGAAGTGGTAGTGGTGGTTTTATCTTCTCCCAAGCAACAGAGAGAGAGAGAGGTCTTTTCATTCTGTACTGCGAGGATGACACACACACACACACACACACTGAGGAGAAATGCATCAGCAACAGTAGAAGAAGCCCTCCGTCATTTCTGTTATGACTGTTTTTGTTCATAATATTGTTATTTAGGCGGGAAACACGTACAGTATGTGTGATATACGATGTGATGGAGTCGTCTTCACGCATCACCAGCTGCAACGTTGCTTTATGTCGCTTTCTCTCGATACGTGTGTGTGTGTGTGTGTGTGTGTGTGTG
>CAFUXE010000439.1:194005-218111 GCA_903364295.1 Serranus cabrilla | reverse complement strand
TGTGTGTGTGTTTGTGTGTGAGTGCACGGCCTCTGGGCACATTGTGATGCCGTTTTGGACGGCTGCCCTCATTCTGATGTCCCTATCGACTCCCTGGCCTACATGGCCAAGTACAGGCCTGTTTTCCAGTGCAGGTCGATACAGACGCAGTGCTGAGGGGACAGCCCGAGGCTTACACACAAACACCAACACACACAGATGCTTGCACTTAAACACTTACAAGCATGGAAACACAATAGTATCCCCAAGGTTCAAGCAGTCCGCACGTTGCTAGAAACACCAGCGGAGTAGGCGAGGGATTAATCCGCCCGGGTGCTGCTGCTGCATGTTGTGATGGGATTTCCAGATTAGTGCGTTTTAATCCAGATGTGTGATATTATGAGGAGGTCAACTGCTGATGGTCATTTGGGGTTAACACTGATAATAGCCAATTTTTGTTACGGTAATCAGTGCCAAAGTGATATTTCAGGGAACATTTTTCCCTTTGAGATTCAGTTTAATTGCTTGGAAGCAACATTTAAAGAAAAACTTCACTGGAAATGTATTTTTTAGGTATCGATACCTGCTGCCTGTAGGGACCCGAACATTTATAGCAGCGATCGTCAACTGGCCAAAGCTTCCAGGCAGAATAAATGATAGGATTATGCATTCTGGTTTTTAGCCTATTTACAGCAACGTTTCACAGTTGTCAATCACTCCTTAGTGAGTTTCCTCCTTGGTGGAAGTCTGAGAGCTTTTTCTAGTTGAGTACCTCGTTATCATTCTGGATTTCCCGTTTTTTATTGGAGGCTGTTGACGCTGATTTATGCAAACAAGTCAAACAACATGATATGTTCTTTATATGTTCCCTTGGAAATGTAGTTGTTGAGCCCTGATTTGTTCAATCATTCAATCAATGCTTGGCCAATACACTTGCAGACGTATACAAATGTATCTATTTATTAGCATCAATTAATCTCATCACCTTGAATCCAAAAGGAGTAGCCTCAACCCCTAATAACTGACTCTATCATTGGATTTTCCTAAACCTAAGCATGTTGTTTTGTTGCCTAAACCCAACTACAGTACATAGTTTCATTCATTAATTCACAATATTAAATACGTTTTTAAAACTGCGACTAGAGTGGGGTTTCATAGTTTAACATGTAGAGCTACCTAGAGTTTAAAAAAGCTTAACTAACCATTATTTAACTATTTAAGAAGAAGGAAAAGTTGGGATTTAAAGTTCCGTGTTTCAGTATTGCACTTCCATAAAGTTACGGAAAAAACAGTTAACATGTAGAAAATCAGAGGACAAAGATATCCTAACTTTCAATTAGCAATACAGATCCTACAATTCCCACAATGCAACAGCATCTTTTTCAAAACCATTCATGTCCAGTAAAGGCAAGGTAACCCCCGATGACATCACTATGACATCATCAGTGGTAATGTCCTCCAGTACTACAGCTGTTTTTAGTAAAACTGGTCCCAGAGAGGTGATGATACAAATATCAGAAGATAGATTTTTTTTCCGGAGGAAGTGAAGTATTCCTTTAACCGGAGAATCATCGACATTCACAGCCTGATTTTCTGAAAGCTGTGCTGCCCGGCTCGGGAAGAATAAAATTCAGCCTGATGGAGATTAAAGCGCTGCTTGTTCTTCCTCTTTCCTCCTGCGTTTGTTTCCTCTCCAGGCTCTCTCCTCCCTCCTTCCTCTCTCTCTCTTCACCCTAACAGCTAGAGCAGTTATTACTACTTAAAGTACTGCACTTGCTGACAGGGAGGTTGGTGCGTGTGTGTGTGTGTGTGTGTGTGTGTACTGTATATGTGTGTATGTGCTGTAAAACACTGGTCTGATGGCTCCCGTGGGTATTTCAGAAGCTGCAGTCGCTTCTCTAAAGTTCAAGCAATTACATTTTCCGACCGGGTGCCATTTGCCAAACAGTCTCTGGCTGTGTGTGTGTGTGTTTGTGTGTTTGTGTGTGTGTTTGCTTATATGGGGATCTGTGTTTGTTTATTATGTATGTGGCTTTCTGTTTAAAATCATATACTGTATCTTTTACGTCAGGATTCTTCGTGCAGGTTGAATATGCTAATCTGCTCACTGACACTTTGTGCAGCTTGTTTCACATCTATTGCAGATTATTAGTGGGTGGATTGAAGAGTAAAATAAATAATACTACTACGGTTGAAATTAATGATTATTTTTATTATAAATTAAGCTGTTAATGATTTACTGATTTGCAGGTTTAATCTAGAAAATGTCAAGAAATATAATGAAAAATGTCCGTCATGAGTTCCCCAACGGCAGTGTGAGTTCTTCAAGTGTCTTGTCTTTCACAGCCTAAAACCCCCAAAATATTAAAATCACAATCACATAAAACCAGCAAATGTTTGGCATTTTTGCTCACAATGAACCAATTATCCAAATTCTATCAGCCGATTAATCAGTCGTTTTATTGACCGGACTAAACTCCACTAAAGGTCCCTGCAGGGCTGTAAAATGAAGATGTTTTATTGGCCGCATTCAGCACAGAGATGTGGATCTTGAACCGTAAATTCAGCTGTAAAGTCTGATTTTTAAATGCAGTAATACAGCACTGGGTCAGTGTACTGAGAGGAGTCAGAGTGATGTGTTTGGCATGCTGCAGTAGATGTGTACATGACTGGAATGTGTCCGAGCAGCAGGTTTTGTGTCGGCCTGGTGTAGAATTACAGACTAGGATTGCGCCAATATGTTCTGTTAAAGGCCAACACAGATAATTTTGGATTGAAGATGCCAATAAGCAATATTGTAGTTACGTGTCCTGGCTGGAGATATCTGAGAAAAGTAAACAGCGTCTGTGTGGAAGGTTATGCTGGTCGGGTTGCAGCATGAAGCGTCTGCATGCAGCAGAAAAGCTCTCTGCTGAAACTCAAGATGGTGATGATGGAGCAGATTTTGGCAGATTCTGTACCTGAAGGAAATCAGATTTAATTGCCACATGAGAGGTGATAGAAAACCAGTATGTAAAGATGTTATGTCTTCATACATCTAAACGTTGTGTGCAAGAAGATGCCGGAAAATCAGTGAAATGAAGATGAAATGGGGGTAAATGTTCTCTTTAAACTGAGCTAATCGCTTCAAAAAAGGGTTTGTTTTGGTTCACTTTCATCAACCCCATTTCTAGATGCAACAGGCAGATTTTTAAAGCAAAAAAGCTTCTGATTCACTCTGTACACGACCTGCTCAGCTGTAAAAAGCAGACAGAAATTGTTAGAGACTCGCTGGTGAAAATAATGGAGCATTTAGCATTTGGCTTTGGAGAAAAAGGTTTTTTTTCGTCAGTGGTTGAGACCAAAAACAGAGCTAAAAGAGATAAATATTGGACTTGCATTGGTAAAAAAAATACTGTTGGTTTATGTACATTATAAAAGAAAAATAAACCAGTGGAAAATACAACACTGGGTCATTTAGCAGCTAACAAGACAGATATTTGGGGTTGAGACCAAAAACGGAGCTAAAAGAGACAAATATTGGACTTCCATTGGTACAAATATGACAAGTTAGACAATTCCCTGCAAACATATGTACATAAACAAAGAAAAAAATAGTTAAACCAGTGAGAAATACAGCACTGTCTAATTTAGCAGCTAACGAGACGTATATTTTTGGCTGGGGTGGAGACCAAAAACAGAGCTTAAAGAGAGACAATATTGGATTTTCATTGGAATGGAAATATGACAAGTTAAACGATTTCAAATTAAAAGGGCCAGAAAACATCAATGATTGTGCTTATATGTACATAAAAAATAAAAGAAAATAGGTAAACTAGTGATTGGTTGCTTTGAAAATTGTATGTTTTTATTAGAATCAGATGTTCACTGTTCAAATGCTAAATTAATTCACTAAAAGTGAAAATAATGAGCCAGGCTTCAAACTATCACTCTTACATGTTGTGGCGCTAGGCTAGCAGTTTCCCTCCACATCCAGTCTTTGTGCTAAGCTAAGTAAATCACATCCTGACTCTTAGTCTGTGCTGCACACATAGAAACAAAATTGTTATAGATTTTTTTGTCTGACTGTGTGTGTGTGACAGCCAACAAGTGATTTTCACCAAATGTCATGTTTGTTCCTGTCAGATGTTTTCTTAAGGGGAGAAACACAAGAGTAACTTTTGCTAGTTAGCGCTCAGAGTTTGTTTGCAGGAAGGGTCCGGCTGAGCTGACCGCTGGTTTGGGAGAAACAGAGCTGGATCTGCAGGGGCTGTTAAGTTTGAGGGTTGGTGTATGTGTATGCGTGTGTGTGTGTGTGCATGTGTGTGTCAGTGAGCAGAATGGGCTGCCATAGGCCTGACAGGATGACAGCTGTCACCAAGGAAATAGAGAGAGGAGGAGGAGAGAGGAGAGACACTGCCTCAAGGGAACACACACACGCTCACACAGACAAGGCCTGGGAGTCGTGTGTGTACTTTAGCATGTTTGTGCGTGCGGCCATGTTTGTTTGCGAGCCGGAGAATAGCTGCACCGCGACTATAATTGGTTTGTGTTTCAGTAATGTACACACTTATCTTCACATCAGCAATTACAGTATGTGTATTGAAAAGGAACAAAGGGACATTGTTGGTATGTGTTTACAAGGTGTGTGTGTGTGTGTGTGTGTGTGTGTGTCCCCTGTGTACATGTTTGTGTGTGTTCTGTGTATTGAGTTTGGTCTGCTTCATTAGTTTATATTGTAAAATCGATGTTGCCCATTGTGGTGCAACCTGCTTCTGTTCTTGTACTCGGCGATACGCTGGTGTGTTATTTGTTTGTGTGTGTGTGTGTGTGTGTGTGTGTGCCCAGTAATAGTGACCCTGGGGGGAGACTCTGACACGGAGGGAGGAGCCCTCTAAGTGACCTGGAAAGCAGACCCATCCATCAACTCTTTCTCCTCTCAATCCTTCCTCTGTTGTCTTTTTTCCCTCTCCTCTATAGGGCGATTACAGCAATCACTGCTCTTAAAGCTGCAGCCAGGACCTCTGTGTTTTTGAGTTTGTGTGTGTGTGTTTGTGAGCGTTTCTGGGATGCTTCCTTTCCCCCATCGGGGCTGCGTGAGGTTATGTGTATTTAACCCGGGCGAGCTGGCCCCGCTAAGCTTAATGGTCTCGGTAAGGCGAGAGGAGAGGAGAGTGAGGCAGGAGAGTGAAGAGTGAAGACAGGGACGAGAGGAAGCAGACGGAGGAAACTCACCTGAGCTGATATACTCAACTTCTCTTTGCTCCTTTTTAGCCTGAACGAATCTTTTATGCTCTGAAATCCCGATTATGATGATTTATTGCTGATTATTTGGAACCAACTGTTTCAGATTCTGATTCTAGCATATTAACAAGTAGCTGATCTGTCTATTTAAAATCTGTATATATCACTGTTTAAAACTCCTGAGGATCATTAAACAGAATGAAAGAACATATGAGCGGCTCGCAGTACAATGGAGTGTTCTAAAAATAGCACGCAAGTCATTCAGGGTTGTGAAAAAAGCTGCAGTTTCTGTGTATTTATGCTACAAAACCAATGATGTAGGTTTAGTGCAAAAACGTCCTGGTTAGGCGTTAAAAAAGACAGTTTAAACAGGAAATAAATGTACGTAAATGCAGGAAGTGAAGTAGTTAACGGAAGTTATGTAAAAAGATGTCCTTCTAAATATCCCTGTATTCACTGTCTGTCTGAAACGCTCCGTTTTGGCGCCTGTCTCTTTAAGAAAACCTCCTGAGAAAGCCCAGTCTGCTCTGATTGGTCAGTTTTTCCAAGGCACCTCTGCACCATCATTGCAGCCGGGGAATGACTGTAACAGCGCTCTCTAATCATTGTGTCCTTTAAATGCAAAGTTTCTGAGTACATGCATACATTTCTCTGTAGATTGAGCTTTTCAATGCCTTCACAGTATTTAGACAGCAGCTAAACCTTCTTTATAACCAGAAAATGTCACTTTTTACAGTATAGGACCTTTAAATTATCCAACGTTAAATGGGAAGGAGGAGGTAAATGTTAAAAATTGCATTTAATTAGAACCCAAATGTCCAGAACCCAACAATATTAAATTCATTTTGACTGTAAAACAGAGAAAAGAAGCAAATTATCACATCGAAGCAGCGTTTTCTCTTCATAAACGACTTTAAATGCTTCATTTATTATCAAAATTGTTGATTTATTTTCTGTCAATTCACTTAATTGTTTCAGCGCTAATTAAAAAGGAAAATCCATCTTAAAGAACTGACTGACTGGCTGACTGACTGAGCAGAAAGTGTGTTATACGGCTCCGCACTCAGAGTCAATATGTGTATTTGAACAAGTTTCTCCATAAACAAACCACCAGAGAGACGGAGATGATTTTATCTGGAGACAAATCCTGGAGCTGCTCTGTAGACAGTGAATAATGGAGCGGCTCCCAGGACACTGTGACAGCAGCCGGGTGATTTTACTGGGATATGAGCACATTTTCTCACTCACAGCTGGAAGTCATACATTCAAATAAAACTCATTTGGATGGGATACCTGAAGCAAAAAATCTCTGAGCTCAGGTATTCAGTCACTAATTTAATATCAGAGGAATGGCCTCCGAAATGTGTCACATCACATATCATATTAATTCAAATCTTGACGCCTGGATTTGCAGCTTAGGGAGGGAGGTGACTGTGATTACCGTCCCAAATCGCTGGACTGTGGTGCGTTCAGGTACCACGTGAAGAGAATTCTCATGCTGACCATGTTTGCACGCAGGCTGCAGAAATGAAGGATTGCACAACAGCAATATACAGATTTTTTTTACCGTGCAAGATCATGTTTTTCCTGCCGGAGACAAATGTTAGTTTGTTTTGTGAAATAATGAAAGTCTGCAACCTCCAGCCTTCCCCAAATAGGATGAAGTAGCGTGAAAAGAGAAAACGTAAATCAAGGTTGTGCTCTTTTCTGCTCTGTGCTTGGAGCAGAGGGTCTTACTTTCTTTATGAATCATAGGAATTATTGATATTCAAGGACATTTTATCACTGTCCACCTCGGATATGACCGTTTTGACTCATTTGGATCAGATTTCCAAAAAAAGAATGTATGAATCCTAGAAATGATTGATATTCAAGGTCCTTTTATTGTTGTCCACCTCTGAAATTACATTTTTGAAGACATATTTCCTGTCTTTTCCTCGAGGAAAGACCATAATGTACCACTAGTTGACTCATTTTGATCAGATTTCCTCAAATAAACGTCAGTAAAAGCCAAAGTCTGAAGCGGTTGCACTCTATTTTGCTGCTGTACTTTGGAGCATGAGGTCTTATTTTCTTTTTAAATCCTAGAAATTATTCATATTCAAAGACCTTTTACTGTTGTCCACCTCTGAAATGACCTTTTTGAAGACATATTTACAGTTTTTCCCTTGAGGAAATATACTCCTGGTTGGCTCATTTTCATCAAATTTCCGTTCGTAAAAGCCCAAATCTGAAGCGTTACTCAAGGTTGTGCTCTATTCTGCTGCTGTGCTTTGGTACAAGGGGTCTAATATTCATTATGAATCATAGAAATTATTCATATTCAAGCCCCTTTTATCACTGTCCGCCTCGTTTATGACCGTTTTGACAACATATTTACTGTCTTTTCCTTGATTCAAACCCATGATGTTCTGCTAGTTGGCTCATTTTTCGAATTTTCTCCAAAAAACATAAAACATAAAAGCTGCTTCGCTGTGAACCAGCGCGGTGAGGTCAAATAATGTGAGCCTCCCTGCTACAGTATCTCACCAGGAAGCTACCAATCAAAACCAGGATCACGTATCATTCACCCGGCGTGTTGCATCTTGTGAGGAGGCGGGTTCGAGGCTCCGCAGAGAGGTGGGGGTTAAAAAGGGATTATTAATCAGGGGGGCTGCAGTGTGTGGGTGCACGTGTGTGTGTCTGTGTGTGTGTGTGAGCCGGGTGAATGGGGGTCTGGCATCCAAGCGGCAAGGTAATGAGTGGAGCCACAGTGTGTGTGGACCTCTAGCCTCTGCAGTGGAGAGGAGGGGGGGCATGAGTGGAATACAGAGAGACGCTGTTTCTCCCGCTGATGGCTCTGTTGGTTATGGATGAAACAGCCCCAGACTCTTTCAGAGGCAGCGCAGCAATGCACTGTGGGAAGCCGGGTTTATGTTTCTGTCATCAGCATGAAGGATGCAGCCGCGCTGCTGATGTGTGTCGCCACAGATGACGAGTTTCTTTACCCTTAACAGGTGAAAGGGAGCTGCAAAAACACTGCTGCACGCATCTGTTTGCAAAAATGCATCAGTCTGAATGGATGTAGCTTAGCATAGCTTAGCATAGCTTAGCATCTTAGCATAGCAATGCATACAACTCTCCTATGCACAACAAATGCAACAATTTCTCATATATTCAAAGAAAAACTGCACAGAATTAACAATATGTTGAAATATATATATATATATGTACAGTAATACACTTTAAGGCTCTTGGTTTAATGTGTAAATTTACAGTAATTAACTACTTTTAACAAAAGTTTCTGACTGTATTTCATAAATAAATTTTATTATTTTTTATTATATATTAATATATTAATTTTATTACTGTATTCTTACAACGTTAATATTACATAAACTGTAACAGCATTAACTTGATTAATTATTGCATTTTTTAGCTTTGCAAAGTACTGTATTTTTTGCAGATTTATTTTGTATTATCTGTATTTTCAAAATACAATTATTAATCCTGTATTCTTGTAAATTTGTCAGTAAATTACTGAATATTTACAGCACACTTTAAAACCTGCCAGCGTAAATTTACAGTAAATTATTGTGAATAATTCTCTTAATGTGCATCATTTTTCTCCCATGTTGCATTGACACTGTGTGGCATTAATGCAGTAGAATATTATATATATTTCACTGTAAATTCACATCTTGAGCTTGCAGTGTATTATCCTAAAACTGTTCATTAGCTGATTTTTTCTCCTTATTCTGCTGATTTTATTGCTGTTTTACTTCACCATCAAATTTGAAATTACGAGTTGCACTCCATTCATCCAGCCCAGCTAATCAGGGACACCTACACCAGCCTGGAAAAACTGTGATTTATGTATTTTTAACTTTTTTTTTTTCAATCAATATATCTGCCTCAGCCCGTCTGTAATCAGCCCATAGAGTCAGTAAGCTCGGAAATGACTTGTGATTGCGCTGAAACCTTTCTGAATAGGCCAATCAAACTGCCACTATTTCTTCCCAGGTTGTTCAACAACCTGCTAATGTATAGATCAATAGGGAGAAACTCTCACTGTGTGCTTTGTGGAGTAAGTAGCTGCTCGTATATCTGCGAGATAATTACACAGAGCGGTGGATTTCTGTAACGGCTGTGGATATAATGTGAAAAAACACACGATGACAGACAAGATAATTTAAGAGGTTCGTTGCAGGAGAAAGATGTCGCTCCTCGCGCCCGTCCCACCTCCTAACCGTGAGTCAGGGCTTTTTTAGGAGATTGCCAGATTAAAGCCGGAGAACAGGCCAACCCAAGTGATTATTCTCAATTCACGACCGCGAAGGTCACGCAGGAAGTTTGAGTTCACGCGGGCGTGAGCACCCAGGGGATCCGTGCCAGGAGGGAACGTGGCGTTATTAACTCCCGCTGCCTGTTCGGAGCCGTTCCCACTTGACATTAGCAGGAGAAAAGGACATGCTTTTAGCAGTGGCTGCTCATATAAGAGGGTTACCTCTGTCATTTAGAGGCAAGTGCTGGTGGGAGCTGACACGAGTCCCGCTTCTCAAGAATAACCTGGTTTAGACGGAGGGGAGGAGGGGGAGACGGGGGGAGGACGAGACGCTGTTTGTGCCACAAAAGAGAGACTTTCTGCACCGTAACCAGAGAAAGAATATCTTTTCTTTTCTAGGTGGGTGCACCCATTGATTTCAATCACTCTGACCTAACAGTTTACTGATATATAACCCCTGAGCTAATGCTAACTGTCATTCTGAAGCTGCAACAAAGTCAACAAGAAACGCCAGCTAAAAGTGATGGAAACCATCCGCGGAATAGCTGCCAAAATTGCAGAAATCTTCAAATTGTCTGACGTTTTTGAAGCCAAATCTCAGCATGGATTTGGTTCCAACAGCTCCTGGTATAATGATGTAATATTCTGGA
This sequence comes from Serranus cabrilla, assembly GCA_903364295.1. Classification (NCBI taxonomy): domain Eukaryota; kingdom Metazoa; phylum Chordata; class Actinopteri; order Perciformes; family Serranidae; genus Serranus; species Serranus cabrilla. The sequence continues at coordinate 207,995 of CAFUXE010000439.1, read as the reverse complement.
AATTTCTTTCTTTAAATTAGAAGAAAAGTGCCCAATGCAGCACCAAATGGCTGCAAGGGACATAATTGAGCATCAAAAAGCCAGATATTAACGTTCTGAACCCTTATACACCTTAATAAGTTGAATTAATTGATTAATTAAGTCATTTTTATCAGAGATTTATCACCAGAACATCTCAGATTCATCTTCAGGTCCCAGCTTTCACATGATGAACACCTCTTATATGTGGCATTTATTGTTAACAACAAAAGGAGGCAGAATAAAGTGATACTTTGCCGATTTTAAACCAGCTTTGTGTCATTGCAGTGTGAGAGGTAAATGCAAATGATCGTGATGAAAAGTCCACCAGAAGACGTGAAAAACTTTACTGTTGACGCCAGAGAAAGAGGCTGTTTTACTGCAATAACACAAAGCAGGTTAAAAATTGGCAAAGTGTCCCTTGAAGGTTTCCTGAATCACATTCCCTGACAGTGAGGTTTCTAACAGCCTGTTAAATTTCAAAACATCTTACCCACAACTCCAATCCTGCCCCTAAAATAACCCCTTCTGAGAATTCTTACTAGTATTTTCCTCATTTTCTCTCCTTTTGTGCGAGTCAGAAGGTAGAGGCGCACAGCACTTCAATCAATCGCGGCCCTAATTAGGCCTCTGCCTCACCTCGCCCGGCATAATGATGGCGCGGCCACATGAAAAGCTTCCTTTGGTTGTTTTCCTCCACTTCAAAAGCTGTCTCCCCGCAGACCACCCCGCCACGATTTAGCAGCAGGTCTTTAGGTTTGTTTGTCCTCTGTTTTGTTTAGTCATTAAAGTTGTCACACTCTGTTTGGATCAAAGCGGCTTCAGGAGCGGCACAAATTAACGTCCTAAATATTAGTGGTGACACCTTGTTAATGGGATGTAACGTGTCAGAAGGGGAAGCAGGAAGCTAACGTGAGGCGCGGAGGGTTTGTGTTTGGTTGGACGTGGCGCCCCGCGGCGCCGCGTTTACGTTATGTCGAGTTGTGGTTTCAGTCGGCGGAGGGTTGGTGTTGTGCACTTGGCAGCGGCGGTGGTAATTAGGAGCGCTGGCTCGGTCCTGCAAGACGTTTTGCAGGTTGTCAGGCGGTGGGTGTGGCGGCGAGATGTGATTGACGGTGAGTGGGCACAGCGGTGGGCATTATGGCGGCTGTGGTCGGCTGAGATTGGCAGGCAGCTCTGTGTAAGTGCTTTCCTGACTGGCAGACATTATAGCCTTTTGTGGTTCTCTGGGGCGCTTTCACACAACTACAGCCAGTCAGTGTGTGTCCACGAGTGTGTGCGTCGCCGCTATGATCCCTCTGAGGCGGGTGGTTTCCTCTCAAAACCTTCAGCCGGGCACACGGATGTTCTGACACACTTACACACTGATGGATGGACGGTTGTGTTTACCTGCTCACAAGTGTGTTTAAACTGGGCCAGAACCACTCACACACCATCCCTCTGTATCTGAAGAGACTCACACTAATGAGAAAGGTTTTTTTCTTTAATGAGAAGGCCGCGGCTCCGTCTCACCTCCTCTGGTAAACAACTATCACAACAACTCACTGAACTCTGTGTGTGTGTGAGTCTGTGTGAGTGAACTTTATGCTAAACTGCTGCAACAACTTTTGGGACGAAGTTGATCAGGTTTATTTTATTAAAAAAATGGATGAGTTAAGTCTTTTTTAATTAGAGATTTATGATCTCAAATTAATCTTCAGATCCCCAGCTTTCAGATGATGTGCATCACTTCTATGTGGCATCGATTGTTGAGATGAAAAGGAGGCAGAATGATAAAGGGTGAAAGGGAAACTTGGCCAATTTTCAACCAGCTTTGTGTCATTATATGCAAATGATTGCCGTTTTTTCTATGCAAAAGTCCAACAGATGACGTGAAAAACTTTGCAAATGACGCCAACAAATGAACCTGTTTCACTGCAAAAACACAAAGCCGGTTGAAAATTGGCAAAGTGTCCTTTTAGAGTTTTATGCATCACATTCGTCAGAGATTGATTCAGTTTTATGAATCAAAGGGAATTTGATTCATTAAACTTTGAAGGGAAACTTTGCCAATTTTCAACCACTTTTGTGTCAAATTATTACTGTTTTATTCTATAGTGTCAGCACCCCAAACTTCCCGCTTAGTTGGCAGCAAAAGTCCAACAGATGACGTGAAAAACTTTGCAAATGACGCCAACAAATGAAACACAAAGCAGGTTGAAAATTGGCAAAGTGTCCCTTTAGAGTTTTATGAATCACAGAGAATGTTTCTTTTGAAGGGAAACTTTACCAATTTTCCACCTGCTTTGTGTTACACTTTACCTGACACTGAGGTTTTACTCTCCAGTGTGTTTAAACTGGGCAAAAAACACTCACAAATCCTTCCTCGGTATCTGAAGAGACTCACACTAATGAGAAAAGTAACCGAGGTTTTTGTCTTTAATGAGAAGGCCGCGGCTCCGTCTCACCTCCCCGACAACAACAACAACAACAATCACAACAACTCGCTGAACTCTGTCTGTGTGTAAGTTAACTTTATGCTGAGAGCTCGTCTTGCATCCCACATTTGCCTGGCTCGGGGCGCTTGTTAGTATTATTGTCAAATTCCTTCATGAGCACGCACGTACACACCCGCAGGCACACACACACACACACACAGAAATACACAGATGCTCACAGCCAAGTCAAATCTCAGCTGGCCAGACTGACGTTGAAGCCTTTTAATGCAGCTGTCGTTGGCTAGTCTTCCCACACACACACACACACGCACGCTAAGTCATGAAACACTCTTCTACAACACAGAGCTTTGAGGAGTGTGTGAAGCGAAGGCGGGAAGGAGAGGTGACACCGCAGTTAGCATTAGCCTCCTTTGCCTTTCCCACCGCATGGCTGTCAGCCTGCGCTTAGCTTAGCGTCTTCATCTGCAGAGGATTAGCATGCAGCACTAGCCGGCGCTACGAGCTGAGCCTCCCTCTCTGATTAGGCGTGATGCATTTGAAGCCTCCACGGGGAGAGAGGACGGCACACACTCTGCCGCTCGGCATATCGGCTCATTGTATTAAGCGGTGTGTGTGCGGGATGTTAAGCAGATGTTTAGTGAATGCAGCTTAGTGGAGAGCGGGGCTCGTTTTAAACGGCCTACACAAGTCCACAGCAGCACAGAGGCTTTTACACAGTGTCCACTTCTGCTGCTGGGCTGTTGAATACGGGCGCAATATATCACATGTGGTACAAGTTGTGTTATAGCAGATACTTCCTGTCTTGTTGGTGGTGGATAATTGGCTCTGGTGCTGCAATATGTGGCCAGAAGTTAGTGAACTTAACACCCACGTGTGATTATTGGACGTTTTATTCCAAAACCAACACTGTGAATCTGTTCCTGTAACAGCCTCCATTCTTTTGGAAAGGTTTTCTGCAGGGTTTTGGCTGCAGGGAGTCTCTCTCATTTCACTTCTATTTCACCCACACTGAAAAAATTTAATAAATTTAAAAAACGGTTAAAAGTTAGGCAGCATGCATACCGCCAAATAACAGTATAAAACCACAGATTATTTTACAGATAATTTCTTTAAAAATACAGATTTTTTTGTTTTTGTTATTTACTTTAACATGACTAAGTGCTGCCAGATTTTTTTTTTTTCAGTTATTTAATTATTTTTAATTTATAATTCATTTTAAGATTTTTTTTTTACTTTAAGAAAACTACTTTTGTTCTTAATTATATTTAGCAACATTTTTAATATATTTTTGTGTATTTTTTACATATAATTAACTGTAATTTAACATTCAAGACCCTTAAGCAATTGAATAATACAATAAAAAAAAATCTATATTGTCTCATTATATTAATTTACAGATTTCAACTTCCATTCTTTAATATTTGTAATAAAAGTAATTTATTTTCTATGGCAAAAAACAAGGAAAACCCTGTGAAATAATTCAGGAAATGTCTCTTTTATTAATGTGGTTATCCCAGAAGTGTTGGGTGGAGTTGAGCTCAGGCTGTGCAGGCCAGTAAAGATAAAGTTTTATCATTTGCAGCCTAAATTTCTCCTAATTTGAGGTCCTTGACATGTAAATATTTACACATTGCATTAGTCTGTAGTTTCCTGTTTGAGCCTCTGTGTGAATGAAACGCCCGTGGGACGGCACTGATGTTGCTGGTTGTGAGTTTGCTGTTATGGAAATGGGGGTTTAGTGTTTCCGGGCCTCTGGGGAGCATCTGAGGAATCCCACAAGTCAGTGCAGACCTTTCTGAGAAGAGAGTGCACTGCAACAAGTCCCCCGGGTGCTCATTATGGAAAATGTTGCTCTATGAAACAGGCCAAAACTCTAAAACACACGCACACAACCCAGATGTAGATCTCCCGTCTCACATGGTTCAATCACGTAATTCACAACAGCGGCGAGTCACGAGGTCAAGCTGTTGGACTTTATTCATATTCCAGCATATGGAGTCCAAACTTCAGTGTAATGGGGAGAATAAAGGTGCAGAAAACGGTTTGAAGCACCTGGAATTGAACCAAATCAGCATTTCCCAAGTTGAATTTCATTGTATTTGAGTCAGCTTTATCTTATTTTTCAACATTACTACTGACATCTTTCCATTAATACACACTTTCCTGAATTATAAGACATTCGTGGGCTCCAATCAGTTACACTACAGCTCAGCACTGCAGCTGCTTTACTCTCCTTCAACAGCCCACACGGCTCTTTCTCTGCCTGTAAGACTCGAGTTTCAATGCCTGTTCTGGCATCTTCAAACATACACATTTTGTGCCACTCTTCCCTGCTGTTATCCTGTGACGTGCTTTGTATAATGACGCAGCAGAAAAAACAGCTGAAAACATGAGGTTCAGATTAGGAGCTCCTCTGCTGCAGATTTAAATCATCAGCGTTTAGGGGGTGGAAGTATTTAGATAAAAACACTCTGTTACTAGCAGGTTTTACACGCCAAGATGCAACCAAAACATGTGCATTTTACGCAACGAATGCATCCATTCACATTATGGTTTAATAATTGAAGTAGAAAAAAGGAACCTAAACAGCTTAAATATGACCCTGTACAGAGCGGAGCTTTCTTAACATAGTGTACACGTTATTATTCATACATTTTCGGTTCACGGCTGTAAAAAATGCGGCAGTTTTTGTGAATTTATGCAACAAAACCGCTGAGGTTTAGGGTAAAAAACGTCCTGGTTAGGTGTGATAAAAGACAGTTTAAACAGTGAATAAATGTATAAACTTCCTCCGTTTGTTCATCCACCATTAAAACTCCACATCAGCATCAAGCATTACTTCTACGTCAGCAAGATGGCGATGAAAAACATAAATATTAGTCGTATTTTACTGCCTGTGCAAATGTCCTATATTGTCGTTTTCGAGGAGAGATCAGTCTCAATAATACACGAAGCCAGAAATCTGCCATTGAAGATTTTACTTAAGGATTTATACATATTACCAGCAAAATGTAATTAAAGAATAAAATAATAAAATAATTCTAATAGTACTGGTATCAGTATTGTCCTGGTATCACACTTTAAACCAACACTCAGCTCTGCTCATCATGCAGAAAGGCTCTTTCACTTTTAAATAATGGAGCCTCCAAAGTCCCTGAAGTTGATTTTTTTTAATGCACTCAAGATAATAATTTGTGAACACAAGTTATTATCTCTGGCAACAAGATAAGAAATAATAATTCTCCGGGACTTTCGAGGCTCCTTTGTTTTGCAGGACTTCATCATTCTTATTGAGGACTTCATGCAGCTCTGCACAACTCGTATGTGCTGCGAGGCCTTTAATCTGCCGTGTTTATAAGCTGTGCATGCTTTATATGGATAACCAGCCATGCACAGCTAGTGATGATAGAGGAACAGTGTTTTCCTCCAACAGGTCAGTGAGTTTGAGTGCAAAGAATGATGAATTGTACTTTATAATTATACTTAAGTGCAAGTGCTCCACTGTCTATAAAACCCATTACAGGAGCATTCAGGAACATCCAAGATTACGCCTGATCGTTTATCATCCTGTAATATCTCGTCCATCGCCGCTCCACTCCAAATGTAAATGGTGCAAACACAGTTTCTTGACAAATTTGATTCGATATGAATGATACGAACCTCCGGAGAGAGAGAGACTTGTAAGAGGAGGAGGGTGGGATGAACCCGGCGACGGGGAGAAAAAGAAAGGAGGTGAGAGGAATAGAGAGAGAGGTGGGTGGTAGACAGTTCCCGCGGCACCCTTGGGTGGCGTTTGCTGTGTTTGTGTGTGTGTGTGTGTGTGTGTGCCGCAGATGAGTAATGGCTTCTGACGTGCATGTCTCTCTTGTCTCGTCCTCCATCCGTTTCATCATTACATGCCATCAATCTCCCCATCTCTCAATCTCCCTGTCAGCCCCCTCTGTTCCCCTTCTCTTTTTCAATCTCTCCTCCCTCCTCCCTCCTTCCTCCCCCTCCCTCCCTTTTCCTCTTTAACCCAGACAGGCTTGTTCTACATCGTCTGCAAAGTCCTTGGGGTTTTTAACTCCTCGCCGCCACTTCTTCTTCTTCTTCTCCTCCTTCCTCCTCCTCTTCTTTTCCTCCCCGAGCTGAAGCATTGCTCTGTTTCTCACCTGAGCCCCAGTTTAATTTCACTGTGAGAGCGGCGCTCACGCACTCGTGCACACACACTCAATCATTCACTCACCTAACACCTTCACACACACACACTCTCAAACAAACAGGAGCGTGCACACACACTCAAAAGGAGCTGTCAAGAGTAATGGTGTTTAGTGTAATTTACTGTACTGCCGTTGTAGCCTCTGCTTTCTCAATAGGAATCATTATAGAGATTACATAATGGGGGTAATTTTTCTTGTGCCGTATACAGCGCTGTGATGTTTTCGGAGGCAGGAGAAACCCTGTTAGCTGGAGCTGAGGAGTAAATGGGTCCGGTGTAGCCGGGCTAAATCAGCGCCCGTTAGCCTCCCTCCCCTCTCTTCAAATCCATGCCTATTACTCTTAACAAACCAGAATGGATCCGGCGTATTGATCTGTTGGCGAGGGAATGCTCTCTTTTTTTTTTTTTTTCTTCACACTCACTGAAAAGGGAGTAGGCCGTCCACGTGCTCGTGCAGGGAGGAGGGGAAATGTGCGTATCAGAGGAGAAGCTTTATCTTCCGCCTTCAACCCGGAGAAGGAGATTAAGCGCCGTGGTATTAAGACGTGATGTGGCTTTAAAGGCCAGGTAGAAAGGCGTCTTTACATTCCTAAAGGAAGACAATTTGTCTTTTTGGTATCAAATACTCACCTTGAGTTGCTTTAGAAAGTTTGTAGCTGGTTCCTTCCCGACAGAAAGCAGCTGTAGTCGGATTGGATTCACAGCAGTTGGCGACGGATTCCAATGGAGACCCAGCGGCGCCGCGAACAATGGCATCAAACCGTAACGGAGACAGCGCTCCAAAAAGAGCCAGATCCCACTTTCTTTGGGTATCAGTTGAAGAAACAGGAAGGCAGCTTTGTTTGAATATTATAAAAGATTTGAATGAGTTCTTCTTTTTACTAATACTCCATTACTTTGGGAGGCAGATTTTGTACTTTTTCCTCTTTCAGCTGGCAGCTTTAGTTACTTTTTTCTTTTTCTTTTTTTTCTTTTAGAGCCTTACCTTTAGAAGAAACACTGCTCACATAAATGCATCAATAATAATAATCTCATACCTGCATAATGAGTATTTTTACTTTTTGATGCTGATATTTTAACTTTTACTTGTCGTAGAGTAATATAACAGTGTGGTGTTAGTACTTTTTACGTAAGTAAAGGATCTAAACACTTGCGTCTGGTCACGTTTAAGTATTTTTTAAATATTTGAGTGCATAAATATTTCAGTGGTTCCCAAACTGTTGATGAAAATATCAAAAATCAAACATACAGCTTGATTAATAAGCTTCTTTTATAAACATTCCTATATTCAACAGTAATATTGACAATAAATATTTTATTTTAGAAGACAAAAGTGTCAAAACATTTATTAAAACCCCTTATTATTAAGCCCACTTTTATGGAAAATTGGGGGTTGTGGGCTTTGGATTTAAAGAAAAAAACTGCAAAAAATGTGGTTTAAAAGACATATTTAAAAAAGTAGGAAAAAATGAAGTTTTCCAACTTTTAATTCCAGGAGAGAAATCATATAAATTCCAATTTGTCGTCTATCTAACCCCTCAAAAGCCCATAATCCTTTGCAACCACAAGATATATCGTGTTGTGACTCTGCCTCCATGTGTGATGGCGCCAAAACTTTAAAACTGTCATGACGGTTCTTTGCTTAAGCCGCTGATTCATGCTTGTTTTCAATCATGTCAGAAGAATATTCCACGGATCGATGCAGCCGTTTAACGTCCCTGTTTTTACAGATCCAGCCAACAAAATAACTCTTTGATTACTTTAAACAAAGGAGGTTAAATGTAGTTAAATGTTGTTTAAGTTGTGCTTAACGAGTTTCGTTACAAGCTTGATGTTAAGACCTTAAAGTTTTGCACTCATCTACGGAAAACATATGGTTCATGTTATCTTGTTTATGATTTGAACCTCTGGCCTCTGGCTGCAGAGCCGTCACTACTTTCCAAAAGAAGATTCTGTGATCCTGCAGTTTGATCCGCAAAAACCTGAGTGCAAAAGACCCAAAAAAGTCTTCAGACGAAGAAAGAATTCAATTAGCTCTTTTGAAAGGCCGCTACAACATAGTAATTCCAGGATTATAACAAATGAACGTTACGGCGGAGCTCGTCTGAAATGAGTAATAAATAATGTGTAACGCTGCCAGGTTCCGGTATGATGGAGTAATTGACTCTCGTCTTTGGTGCTCCGAGGTCATTACCTCCCCAGTGATGATTCATGTGTTCTCTAATTGCTCTGACATCATCCTTGTTGGATACACTCTTTAACACACACACACACACACTTTACTTCCCCTCTTGGCTCGGCAGCTGACGAGGCTGCCAATATTGTATTTACATTAAATCTGTGTAATTTGATAGACCCCGAGAAGGAGTCGGCTGCAGCATCAATATGTCCACACAGGTGTGTAACCTTGACTCCTCACCCAGCATGGCTATTCATAGGCCATTAATTAGAGCAGTATCCTTCTAATTAACACACAGGCACACTCGCTTCCTCTCTGGCACGCACACACTCGTACACACACTCTCCTCGCACTCCACTCTCTTCACGTTTGAGTTCCGTTTAATGCGCCCTGTTTGATTTGCCCTACTAAAGTAATGAGTTTGGAAAGCAGACAAAAATTCTGAAGTGTGTTTTGGAGAAGCCTCGGGATAATTTGAAGTCCTGGGGCTGGGAGTGGAAGTACACTCGCTTGCTTACACCCACACTCGCACGGAAACACACACTCGCGACTGTGCGGCGTGGCTTGTCTGGTGTATTATGTGTATATATTTTCACAGTGGAGTTTTACGCATTTTAAATGCTCTTCAGAGCGGCCAGGCAAAACAAAATCAGGGAAATCAGAGAAAATAACTGTCTTTATTCTCCCGATAGTCTTTCATTGAGAAACAAACTTGTGTTTACACTTGTAATGAACAATTGTTACTTGAGTCCTGAGAGGACTGCTTTATTACCTCCGCCAAGGAGGAGATGTTTTCACTTCAGTTTGTCTGTTTGTCAGTAGGATTAAAGATAAACTACTGGCTTGTTTTTCATGGAACCTGGTGCAAGGTTGAAGCATGCGCCAAGAAGAAGCTATTAGATGTTGTAGCAGATCTGAACCAAAGGTTGGATGCACAAATCATTCTTTTATTATGTTAAAATAGCAAAAATACGGCATCTGTAGTCTTTGAGTTCTCCTGTTTTTTATTTATAGACAGACAAAATCTTATAGAGCAAATCTGAGTCAAGACTCAAGTCACTTGAGACCAGTGCAAGTCAAATGTCACGTCTAGTCAAAGCAAGTCACAAGTCCACACTAATGTCAGTGTGAGTGGAGTCTCAGGTTCTTGAAGACAAGAGGACAGTCGTCAAGTGTTTGAGAAGCGTATAACAAAGCTAAAGTCTTAGTAAAACACATCTCAAGTCAGTTAACACAAGTGTTTTTAAAAGGGCAAGTCTCATGTCTAGTAAAAGTCCAATGTCAGGTGGAGTTGCATCCAAGTGGATTCTTCTCAAGTGTTTGGGGAGTGAATTACAAAGCTCAAGTCTTAGTAAAACAAGTCTCAAGTCAGTCGTGGTTTGTCAAAAACAAACTAGTCAAAACAAGTCCAAGTCAGGTCTCAAGTCTTATTAAAACACATCTCAAGTCAGTTTACACAAGTCTGATCTCAAGTGTTTTTAAAAGGGCAAGTCTCATGTCTAGTCAAATCTAGTCAAAATTCAAGTCCAATGTCAGTGAAGTTGCATCCAAGCTGATTCTTCTCAAGTGTTTGGGGAGTGAATTACAAAGCTCAAGTCTTAGTAAAACAAGTCTCAAGTCAGTTGTGGTTTGTCAAAAACAAACAAGTCCAGGTCAGGTCTCAAGTCTTGAAAACAAGTCTGAGGTCAGTCATGACAAGTCAAAGTTAAGTATCAAGTCTTGTCAAAACAGATCTCAAGTCAGTGTGTGATAGGTCCAAAACTTTAAATCCAATAAAAACAAGTCCAAGCCTTCGTTCAAGTCCTTTAGCTCAGGAGTTCATCAGTAAAAAGCTTCTCCATCACATCGTTTGGTTTCTGAATCCTGACCTTTAAAATCACACTTTGATGTCCCTCTCATAATTCAACATGCAGGCTGTGTTACCATGCCAGGCCTCCTCATTCTGTCTTTTTCTTTTATTGGTCTGATTCTGATTTCACCATCCAAACCTCAAGTACGCCAAGTCTCAAGTCATCGTCTATGTGACCGAAGACGAGTGAAGTCTTCCTCTCTGCCTGCATCCAAATCTCCTAATTTGACCATCGTGTGCCCGCTGGAGTGTGACAGATTTTCAAATGTAGCCGTCAGCAGATGGAGATTAAAAATTGAACCTGTAAACATTGTATTCAGAGTAGATTAACACACACAAACAGATTTGCCCGAGCTGTTTAACAGGTAAAAGCAGCTTATTCAGAACAGGTAAAAAGATAAAGACTGCTTCCTCAGAATTAAGAGATAAAGGGGAGTGCAGTAGATTAGGCCTAATAAAACAGAAAGGCATTTATCCTGCACAGCCAAATCTCGCTGTCTAAACAATAACAGCTGTGACTGTGGAGTTCACAAACAGCACCGCAGCATTTTCACATCCTTCCCTCATGCCAAAAATATTTGCCAGTTACATTACAAGCACTTAGGCGCTGGATTGGCGCCGCTGCTCGCTTTCCTCATGTGGTTAACATGAAAACACACAAGCGAGGATCCATTCAGAATGCAAGATACTGTCAAACCCAAACCGTCCCATCAGAGGGAAGCGCTGCCGGGCACCACAAATTGCGAAAAATTTCAAACATGGGAGTGAAAAGTTGAGTGAGAACAAATGATATATTTGGCGAGGCTGGATCCAGGCCAGAGGGAGGTTGGGTTATGACGGGGAAATAGGATGCAGATGAGCCTTCCTCGTCCTCCTCCTCCTCCTCTTCTTCTCCTTCCTCGTCAGCATTCAAACCTCATCCTGAACCAATATGTAGTGTCTGTTCGCCTGCAGGAAGAAGAGAGAGACAGACAAACAAGGATGAAGTGAGAAAAAGTAGATGATGGGTGAGAGCTGAGCAGCAGGGTAAGAGAGGGCGAGAGAGGGAGGGAGACAGAGAGAGATGGTTCATTAAACATTTAGAGGGATGGAGAGCAGACAGGCCTCTCCATTCCTCTCCTCTTACTGTTCAGGAGATTCAATGTAGGTCTGCCTGTGAACCCAAACACACCGTTAGTGCATTGTGTATTCATGTGTGTGTGCACGCCGATGTGTGTGTACCGCACTGAAATCCCTGCTTGTCCCCACAGGTCTAGATAATGGCTTGGAAATGTAACAGCACGACCCTAAATATAGCCACCTCAGTCATGCTGTAACACTGCGCTTAATCCCTATATCACAACACACATGCAAAGACAAACACGCGCAGTAATGCAATTCCAAGGTTAGCCAAAGGAATTACGTGTTAGTCGAGCTTAGCCGCAGTGTATCTGCCGCTCCATATAAACTGGATTGTATTTACCCTTGTACACACCTCTGTGTATTGTCCCATTTAGCACGGTTCCCACTCATGCATCCTAATGGCCCCAGAGAGCCGGGGAGTCTCTGCTGTCTGTTATTAGTGAGCAGCACAGATCAATGGGCTCTGGGACTGCAGCGCTAGCCTGTTAGCGCGTCGCCATTCAGACCCACTGAGCCGTGGCTAACGCCGCAGCTAAAGTGTTTGCTAGTATAAAATCTCTGAAGTGGGGAGGCGCACCTGTACCCGCCCTGCTGCTCCTGATGTAAAGCTGAGCTCTAAAGCCGCTGAGGAGTGAGACGACGACTCTGGACAAGAGACGACAAGTTGCATGAAGGGGCTTTTGATTTGGCAGCGTTTGGGCCCAGTGGTTTGGGTGTTAAAGGGCTGATTCACTCAATACCACCCCCCGAAAACACATTTCCCCGACTTGCTTGCGGTGATGTCTGGCCATGCAGATGGTTTGGGGGTTTATTCGTCAGCTTCTGAGATATGTGTCTCTGAGATTGCAGCTGTCACAATACAAAGAAGGTGACAGGGATTTCATTTGTTGTGCTCAAAGCATTGAGAACTCACACTCAAAGAATTTAACAGCATCCTTCCAGGAGCAGTGTCCCTGATAATCCACTGTGAACAGCTTTCTGAAGGACTTTTCCTTCAAGCATTTTCACCTCGAAGGGCACTTAAGGAACACAGACCACCACCAAGGCTGTGCCTTTCCTCCCAATGTTCACATGAGAGAAAAATAATTATTTGTGTACCCTTTTCATGATTCAAATATGCTCCAAAAACTGAACAGGTTCTTCCTTAGCCCATGCTGCAACCTACCACCAAATTTCATAAAAATAGACCCCGAATTTTGTTCGTAATCCTGATGACAAACAAACAAACTCGAGCGAAACATGACCCCCTGGTGGACGTAATGAGAGTTAACAGAAATAAAAAGATATCTCACAAGTCGATACAGTTTTTGTTTGTATTTTGCATTAACCAACCCTTTAAACCTGCAAGTTTTTGACTCTGTGGTCACTCAACATACCAAAAATATGACGAATTATTATCAAATTCTGCAGTTTTATTGAGCTTTGTAGCCCCTTTTACCCACTGTTTTTGTTTTCTAGCACACTTGCTGTATACTTCAGTCATAGTTTGCTTACTTGGTGAACGTAGCGACACATTTAGCAGCTCAAATGCTGCATATTTTCTCCCAGAGGTGGTGGAGACCAAAACAGAGCTACAAGAAGAGTTAATGTTCTTTTCAATAAATGGACAGAAACACTGCTCTAAAAAGTTGCAAAGTATGCAACTGTTTGCTAACACGTTAATATACGTAAAAGTAGAACTTGTATAAGCTGGGGAAAAGGTTGTTTTTGTGTTTTTCTGCCCTCTGGTGGCCAAAAAGCTTCATAGAGTTGTCGTTGAGTCATCCGTCTGATCTGATTGTACTATAAAGGTTTTATCTGGCATTTCTATTGTAGAATTGATCAATTCACTGGTTGTATATGTGAATACTGCAAAATTGCTGCATTTTGTTTGAATAATTCACAAATATGCACTTAAAGTGTTTTATTATTATGATTAGCGTCATTATTATGTGGAAAATGCCATTATTATTCCTCCTCAGTGTGAGTCTCGCTCTTGACTGCCTAACTGCGTTTTTAGAGGCTTTTTTTTCGTCTGTGACACGAATACAGTTCTGTGAAAAATGCTGACTTTAAAAAAAGATTTTAGGATACTAAATATCAGCCTGAAATGTCAGCCAGATACAGTCTACAAAGTGTCACTTTTGGCCCTCAGAAACCTTTGTGTTGATTTGACAGCGGTTGCGTCTGGGATCTCTCAGAGACAC